>JAQIXG010000917.1:0-26084 GCA_034700105.1 Oconnorella tubifera | reverse complement strand
AAAGCCTGAAACTCAGAAGATTACCGATAACAAGAAACCAACTGAGATTGTTCTTCCAGAGGCATTGACAACTGCAGGAATTTTGATTACAGAAGTTCCATCCAATCCATCTAAGCCTGCAACCGTTACAGTTGTAACTGTTGTTGCTTGCTTCGAGGATGAAGGTAGGCATTTTCTTAATCGTAACGACACAATTATTTACTTTGTTATAAATCCAACTTAATTTCAATTAAATACTCGATATATAAATATGTGTAACTCTATATATAAAACGTGTAAAAATACATTTGTAAATGTATATGAAGTAGAAATTTTCGTAATCATATTTTTCATTACGGTAAACTGATTAATTGACACAAATAAAAGTCATTAAATAGCCTATTGATGGAGTCGAATTATTTGCTGAGTTTTGTATTCATTATACAATTTGATTACCGGTATTAATTCTCAATATTTTACATCGCACAATGCTACATAAAACCATTTATTTTCATGCAATCATCAGTCCACTTATTTTTGAATTGTAAATGCTACTTACTTACATGCTGTGCCTGAAATCTCAATATTGAGTCCAAATATGTGTATCTCGTTATATAAAACATTTAAAAAATATATTTGTCAATACAGAGACAACAACTCATACTCCAACAACTACATCGGCCACACCAACTGGAATGCCATCAACCACATCGACACCAATACTGTCAACGAGCACAATTGGCCGTAAGTTCTAATTTTTAATTATAAATATATACTCTACTGAACAGATGTCGACTTCAGCAGTTCGAGTATGACATCAGCCATGTTTAGATGTTGCAGTTTGTTGTGCTAGATTCATTTCTGCTAAGATATGCTTATTAGCTGTAGTCATTTTTTTGCATTATGTAAAGACTTTTCGTAAAGTATACATTTGCGAATGCATAACTAGGCAACTCTTTATTGAATAAAATATAAAATATGTTATATTTTTTAATATAGAGACAACAACTCATTCCGCCACAACTACTGTATCAGGAACATCCGCTGTTCCAACTGAAGTACCAACTGTAATGCCAACCACCACATTACCCAGTAAGCTGCAATATTGCAATGACATTATGAAAATAATCTGATTTAAATTTTGTGTAAATATTCTTAAGTTTCAATAATCTTATCCGATTTCAATCCTCAACAATGTGTTACCTTAATTAAACAAACTTAAGTGCAGATACTCAGATCATAATATTAATGGATAAATACAATACCAATTAAATTGTTCTATTCTGTAATTCTTCATTCGTTTCATATTTTTAACGTTTCTTGCGCTTGATTCTGAACTATTACTCTTTGTATACCATTTTTTTTATTTTTAATAAGAAAATCCATGCATGACTGCAATGAAGAACTCGGGCGTTGTACCAAGCAGTCAATTCACTGTACAGAAGGTCGATGGCAAGACAAGCTCCGCTCTATCCATTAAACCTTTACCAAGCGCAACTACACCACAGTTTGTCAGCTTCACACTTCAAGGCACAAACTTCAAGTCAATCTCATACACTCTGTTCGATGGAAACAATAATCCAATTGGATCTTCCACGACTGCCCCAGCTGCTCCTACAGCATCAGGATCCATTGTAATTACCCTCGATAAACCAACTTCATTCGACCACATTGTATTTAGCATTACCCCAGCAACTTCTGCAGTTACCGACGTTCAATTCGTTTCTGCTGTAGCTTGCATGGAGAGCACACAAGGTATTTGCTTTTTTTTCTAGCAAATGATGTTTAATTTATTTCTGTCGTTTCTGTTAGTTGCAAATCGAAAAATTGGAATTTTATTTATAAAGTGATCGGAACTTATTCAGAATTGAGATTAAGTAATAAATTGTTAAAGCAAATATTATATTATATATGTATATAATATATTAGCAATAATTTTATAGTAGTTCCATCTCATATGCCCAAATTACTATCTTGATTACTAAATTATCTGTAGTATAGCTTAGTTATATCTAAAAATATACTTTTCAAGATAACTATATACCACAATCTACAATACAGCATGCATATACACTGCATATATATATATATATATACATAGAAACAACAGTCGCATCTGGCACAACAATCGGATCTGGCACAACAACAGTTGGATCTGGCACAACAATCGGATCTGGCACAACAACAATTGGATCTGGCACAACACCTGTTGCCGGAACAACAGCCTCACCAGTAACCACTGCTAGCGGTTCTACACCAACTGCCGTACCAACAACATCCGCACCAGGCCTTACCACAACTAAGCCATCAACTCGTAAGTATTGCCATGTAGCTCTTATCTGATGACGTCGTATGAAAAAGAAAAGGTTTTGCAATTTTAATGAAAATTCAAAGGCTCCAAGTGCTCGAATTAATTTGGATTTAAGCTTTGTATATATTAATTCTAATGTCACTAAATGAGAATCTAATTAAGAAATTGCAACAATGTTATTATTATTATTATCAAATTAAATGCATTGTAGCTCATTATAAATTTGCAAGGCATTTTTAGCTAGAAATTAAATAAGGATGTATTACTAATATTACTTTATTTTCTGTAAAAATTCTATACAACATCTGTGATTCTTACAGTATTTTATCTTAGAATGCGATTAACACCATGGTGCTGCTACATTTTAGAAGTACCATGCTTGAAGATGATGAAGAACCAAGGTGTAGTACCCAAGGAGAAACTTTCAATCAAGAAAGTCGTTGGCCCAGACAGCACCATGATCGTCGTTAAGAGCATCAACAGCATTTCTCTTACACCAGTTTGGGTATCAGTCTTCGTTCCGTCCAAAAACGTCGCTTCTATTACCTTCATCCCAGTTGACAAGCAGTCCAATCCAGTCAGCGATTCGACGACTAAGACAGTGTCTGATACATCTATACCTTACAAACTTCAGCTAAGCGCTCCAGTTCAGTCTGATCAGTTTATCTTAGTTGTTAAACGCGCCGCTTCTGGATCATATGATGCCGATGTTATTTCAGTTGAAGCCTGCATTTATGATGAAGGTAACTTATTTTAACTTTTTATTCCACCAATTGTGATATATAATTTCCTACTTGATTTATATAGTGTAAGACATAAGAATCTGCAATGATAATAACAAATCAACACAATATGCAAATAAGATTCTGCTTGTATTATTAAATAACTGATGTGAAATGTATTAATAAGAATTTTCTGGCTAACAATCACATGTCTTTCGGACAAAGTAAAAATTTAATAGATTTAGTATTCGGTTCAAGACTGAACAGAAATGCAATAGTCTGGTATGAAAACTGTATCCAATGAAAAGAAATGTATAAAGGCAAAGTAAATCTAATTAGTGTAATGTTGTTTGCTATAGATACTACCACTGTACCAGCAACCGAGACCACACCAATTGCCACCACAACACATCCAACTGTAGGCAGTACGTAATCTTCTATTTTGTGTTGTAAATTTGAATTATTTATTTCTTATTTATTACTATAAATAATGATGTTCATTCAATTATGTACCTTATGACATTTATAATGATTCAATTACTTGCAGTAATATTTATGTAACTTCATATAGTGTAAAATTAATATTTTATTAAAGTTACATTTGGTTGTTAATGTAACTTTCATATGCTGACTTTTCGGATTTTTATTTCAGCGACTTCATCAGGAGCAACAACACCAGGAGTGAATGGTACAACAACGATGACACCAGGCACAACTATGACAACAACCACAACTGTTGCACCAACTACCACAACAACAGCTCCACCAACAACACAAGCACCAATACCATTAGGTATGAACTGAGATAAAGAAAACATTTTTAAAGTAGGAGAATTCCAATAAATCAATAATTCAGAATTCTAGTCAAATTGTTTAAGATTACATGAATTCTATTATATTCATAAATTTACCTCAATTGCAATATCGTTATGAATCTCGCAATTATATTGACAATAATCTGACCAATATTTTTATTGCAGTCTGCAAGTCACCGCTGGTACCAAGCGAGTGCCTCTGCCACAGAACTTGCGACCATGTTGCTGAAATGGAAGCGTGCCCACTGCCAGGCAGCAAAGCATGCCACAGAGGTTGCCAATGCCCCGCTGGTACTGTCATGCACAACGGTCTCTGCATCAAGGAACCTGCTTGCCCATGCTTCTACAATGGCAAATTCTACAAGGTAGAAATTTTACAACTTCTTATTATATAATTTACAATATTCTTGTTAAGACACTTTACGATTCTCTCATATTCTAGATCCTTACGACTATTTTTAAAAGATAGTTGCCAGTAAAAATGTGCCCAACAGTTGAAGGTTCCATTACAGACAAATACTTGAATAATATAGTTCCTGATGCTATTAATTTGATTGATAATCTATTACCAAATATCTTCCATTACTTACGTCATATATTATAATTATTACTTGAATGGGGAAGCTAAATAATCTCTTTAAAACTTTCAGTACCAAGACAAGATTGAGATTCCAGGCCTTCACTGCGCTTACATGATCTGCACAAACGAAGGAATGAAGAAGATCACTGATATGGAATGCGAAGCTCCAGGTACATTTGAGCAACTTACGATATTACCGTATTGTTTTACATACAGATTTTAAGTCACTTTTAAACTTAGCACATCTTTTCTTTAATGTTATAGCGATCAGGGAAAGTTTTGTAATAATAACAAAGCAGTTAATTCAGGATTACCAATTTTACTCTTAGCCATAAACAACTCATACATCTATATGAATCTACTTATAAAAAACTTACATAAATCATCAAAAACTTAAATACCATTTCAAATGGCTACATTTTCAATAGCACATCTTCTTCCACAGATACTCATTAATGAACCTTTCTTATCTAAATATTTTTCACGCAGTCAACTGCACTGGCGGACGCACCTTCCAACAATGCCCATGCGAACGTTCTTGCCGCGACGACACCCACACTTGCGATAAATCCAACTGCATGCCATCATGCGCCTGCCCACTCACCACAGTCTGGGATGGCAAGAAATGCGTCGAACCTGCCAAGTGCACATGCACGGAAGGCAACGTCACCTACACCAATGGACAGAGCTGGGATGTCGAACACTGCACAACTTGCCACTGCGTTGAAGGCCGTGCCATGTGCTCAGAGATCTGTAAGATCACTCAGGAGGACTGCAAGAAAGAAGGCAAGAAACTGTTCAACAAGGATCTCAGAGACTCGACGTGCTGTCGCTGCATAACAGATGAACCACACTGCATGTACAAGGACCAAGAAAAGAAGGTAAGTTATTTTTACCATTATTTACTGATGAAGTGCATGGATTTTAGCCCAAAACTTCGGCCTCCTTCTTTCATACAGCCTTGGTAGAGATGCAAGCCTTTTCTGCTGAGCCAAATAAAAAAAAGCAATCCACAATTTAACAGCACTTTCTGTGAACAACCGAATGCCCATATTCATAGTATTTTTGCTTGCTGATCAACAGGTAGCCATTATCTCAAAGAAAACCATTTTATTTTCCCAAGTTGTAACATCTAGCGCTTATTTATCGTATGTAAAAAATTAACATTGTATTAAATACTCTTATGCAAATGCACATTCACAACTACTGTAATTGATACAGATTGGAGAAATCTGGCACGAAGGCCTTTGCAAACACTTCACATGTTCCAAGACCTCAACCGATGTTGGTATGATTACCATGACTCAGACCGAATGCGCTGCCTGTGCTCCAAATGAGATGAAAGAATATGTTGCCAACAAGTGCTGCCCAGTTTGTAGAAAGAAGACTGGTACGCTAGTTTAGCTACTTTTTGGGAAATAGCTTAATTTTAGTCGCATAAATTAGAAAATAAACGAGCATTTATTTAATATGGTATTAAATTGGAAATTATGCAGAGTTTTGATATTGTTAAAAAATTGATAATAACCAAATTGATAATAACCTGAAAACCAAACAGTAATGAATATATTTCGTTTTATTTAATCATTTAATTATTATTGTATTTCTAGAAACACCAAAGAAACCACCAACACCACCAAAAGGTAGGCCATATTAAATTTTGATCATATCAAAATTAAATTATGATTTAAATATATATTGCCAATACTAATTCAATTGAAGTAAATGCAAGTTCACATTATGATTTCATTAACAAGACTTTCCTTTATACAACATCCATTCGAATTTTATGCAGTAGATGCTACAAATAAACAAACGAATGGTAAAGTAGATTCCACAAGCCAAAATCGATAAACACACTCATTTTTCCCTAATTACCAGTGCTGCGTTTTATATTCTAGAACAATGCGCAGCCATTATGAAGGACAGTCTCTTCTTCGATGAACGCGTTACCCTCCAAGGAGTCACCGAAGTGACACCATCCTCAGTCAACGACGGCATGGAACTCAACATCGAGCCAGCGAAGAAACCTACAATCACAGTTGACCTATCAGTCGATGAAGGCAAGACACCCAGCGCACTCAATAAGATTGTAGTCGAAGGAAACGTCAAGACAGTCACCATCAAGTACACGACCACAGCTGAGACAGAAGAGAAGACAACTGTAGTTTCGACAACTAAATGGGTAGATTACAACGATGGTAAACCAATTGATGTTGAAAAGACAAAGGAGGTTGTGTTCACGGACAAGGCAGGAAACAGTGGAATCGTTGTTTACAAGGTTATGATCGTTCCTGGTGTTGCTATTCGTCCAACTGAACCAATGAAGGCTACGGTCAAGATCTATGCCTGCGTTGAAGGTATAAAAATTCTATATTTTCTTATTGAGTTTGTTGATATTGGACACTTTTTCGGTGTTTTTGGTAATTGTAACATGTTCATAAAAATAACAATGAATAATAAGAGTAATACTAATAATATCAAATGTTACTATTGATGGTTGTCAAATACTTTGAGACTATTTTTTATTTCTTTTGATTTTAGATACACCAGAACCATGCGACGAGACACAACTTGAAGAACGTAAGTTATTTTGAAACTTGACAACATCTAATTATGCAGTATTTATTAGTTTTGTAATTTAAGTTCATAAATTATAACTAGATAAATATACCTAAATTGCTATATAGCTATATACTTATATTGATTTCTATATTATTTCCAATCAAATACTTGCTCTTGATAGTCTACATATATCCCGTGATTTATTTAACCCTTAACAAAGCATTAACACAAATTCTTATCTAGTTATACTAGAATATCAAATTTGAAATTTCAGTTATCTGCACTGAAATCATGACATCACCCAAGGAACTCCCAGACAGCCGCATCACCATCACACCAGCAGGCAAGGGCACCCCATCCAATCTTCGTCCAGAAGGCTCTGGATTGCCAGCCACCCAGGCCGACAAACCAGTCATCACCATCGATCTTTCCTCCGTCGACAAGAAGAACCCAGAAGCCACTCCAGGATTGATCGAGAAGCTCATCATTAGCGGAAACGTTAAGACCGTCAAGATTGAGTACACCACTCCAAGCAGTGAGATTGCAGGATTCAAGAGCTACAAGAACGGAAAGGCCATAGATGTTACCATAGATGATATCACATTCACAAGCGAGTTTACCAAGAAGGCCGGTTTGATTGTCAATCTGATACGCGTTACTCCAGTAGAAGCCATCGACAGCAGCAAACCATACAATATGAAACTAAAGGTCTACGCCTGCATCCAAGGTATGCTGATTTTATGTTATGTAGCCTTTTGAATCTAAACTAGATCATGTAGCCTAAATAAAGGCGCATTTCTTATTCAAAGTATTACAACTATATGATCATGGCTGTAAAATTATGACCTCTATATAACATTTTCATAATAGTTTCTCTGAGGTATTGTAAATACAGTTATGACTTTGATTGAAATTGGAATTCTCATAATTCAATAAAAGCAAGCTTTGGATTAGATGTTTTAATGCAATTTCAAAAAGGTTTAGACTAAGTGTAATAAACTGTTGTTACAAATTTCTTTCAGCCGAAGTCGATCCTCTCGATGAACCATCGTCTGACGATAAATCTGATAATGTTCCAAAGAAACATCTCAGTGCGTAATAAAAATTAATTAGAAATATTGAATTTAATACTTACATTACAATGGACTGTTTTGCTCAAGTGAATACAATTTAATGATTTTGTTAAAAGAATAATCAAAGAATTGCTGATTGTTTGATTAGAAATTCAATGTATATTATTCTATTAATTGCAACACTTAAATAGTAGTTTTATTGCATAACAAGACTATTTTAATTGTAGAAGGTTGCAAAAATTCGTGTTTTGGTTAATGGTTCAACTGCAAACTAACTATTATTAGAATTTGAACTGTAATTAGAGTATCCTAATGTTGTTTAATATTTTTAATTGCTGCAGATAAACCAGGATCCGATTCTCATGATGCTGATGAGCCAACACATAAAAAACCAACCTCAGATTCTCATGATGCTGATGAGCCAACACGTAAACATAAGAAGCCAACCTCAGATTCTCACGATGCTGATGAGCCAAAACGTAAACACAAAAAGCCAACATCAGATTCTCACGATGCTGACAAACCAACACGTAAATATTTTCTGCTCTAATCTCATCTTCTATTTCAGTTAAAGTCTTGAATTTCTGCTGAATTTATTTTAAGCAATTGCACGTAATGAAAATGCCAGTGATTTTGTTTCGTCAAACCATGAATTCGGTCTTTATTTTACTACCAACAATTAACTTAATGGAATTATCTATGGAACTTTTAAAATGTATTTCTTTGTAACTGTCGATAACGTATATGCGTTGAATAAATAATTTAAATTTTGACTTTTTACCATTATTCAGTGGGCTGCCAAGACGTTATGAAGAATCCAACTGAAATTCCCGACACACAGATCACACTCCATCCAGCTGACAAAGGAACCCCAACTGATCTCCGCACTCAAGGATGGCCAACATCAAAAGTAGCAGAACAACCAGTCATCACCGTAAATCTCGCGTCACCAGATAACAGACTCCCAGCTGTCCTGAAGGGCATCGAAGTACCAGGCAATGTCAAGGAAGTCAAAGTAAGATACTGGCCAATACGTCCACGTGACGGCCGCAAGATGGCGCCAACTGACACCACCAACCCAGAGGGAGTCGTTAATTACAACGATGGTAAACCAGTCGATGTTACAAAGACAAATGTCGTATTCAAGAATCCAGAAAACGGTCAACCAGGAGTAATGGCTTATAAGGTGGAAATCACTCTTGTCACTCCAGTTCAACCAGACAAGCCATTCAACGCTAAGCCCAAGATATTCGCCTGTATTCAAGGTAATTGTATGCTGTAGTGTTCATAGGTGTAAATATATCTATATAAATTGTGCAGGATCGGAGTATTTTCACCAAATATAGAGCACTAAATGCATATATATCCGCTATTTATAAAAAATATAAACCTTCAAGTTGAGAGTTTTCTGTAGTGCCAAATGCCGGGACATCCTCAAGGTTTTTGCATTATATGTAAAGTTTTTTTTTAGCCAAGTATGCCTGGTTAAATCTTTACTAAGAAAAATCTATTTGCATTACTTAATAGTTACTACATCTTCATTCTGCAATCTCGTATGTTGTAGGTAAACCAGTTCCAGCCTCAGACGAAGCAGATAAGCCCCATGAACAACCAGAAAAAAGTAAGTTATTTGTCATAATATCACTCCGTATTTGGACTAGGACTAAGTAGTTAGAACATTTGTTTTGGCATTTCCGATATAACTGTAACAATATAGCATTCAGTGAATTTTGTAAACTTAAACTTTCTGAGCTATAATAGACAGTATCGAGAGATCCATCAATCATAATTTTATTCACCAGCCTTTATAATTTATCTCTTGTTGCAGTCGGTTGCGTTGATGTAATGGAAGATCCTGAAGAACTTCCAAACAAGCGCATCGCACTCCACCCAGCCGACAAGGCAACTCCAGATGATCTCCGCCCGACAGGAAAAGGATGGTCACCAGAACAGGCAACCAAACCAGTCATCACCGTCAACCTCGCATCACCAGACAACAGACTCCCAGCTCTCCTCAGCAAGATTGAAGTACCAGGCAATGTCAAGGAAGTCAAAGTAAGATACTGGCCAATGCGTCCACGTGACGGCCGCAAGATGTCGCCATCTGATACAACTAACCCAGAGGGAGTCGTTAATTACAACGATGGTAAACCAGTCGATGTTACAAAGACAAATATCGTATTCAAGAATCCAGCAAACGGTCAACCAGGAGTCATGGCGTATGAAGTAGAAGTGACGCTGCTCTCTCCAATTCAGCCAGAGAAGCCATTCAACGCTAAACTCAAAGTATTCGCCTGCATCCAAGGTATGATATGATGAACTGATATTAATGCATTTATTAAGAGAAATTGCTAACAATTTCTGTCAATATATTTTAGTTTCATATCCTCATGCATTGTAAGAAGTAAAGTCGAAATAAATTCAAATAGGCACTATCCTTATCGAAGCTATTACTTCTACCTAAGTGGACTTGAAATAAATGTTAAGTCTTTTGGAACAACATGTTCTTATCCATATGGGACTTACCTTTATTGTAACACTTAAATTACTTAGAAAACAAATTCGCAATAACTTTTTCGAGCTGCTAATTAAGATTATCAACTAGAAAACAGATACTTTAAGACATGTTCTTTAATCCGGTTTATTTAAATGGACGAATATTTTGTTCTTTACAGAAAACCTCGACTTCCTCACCAAGAATGACCTCATGACCCTCGTTCAACAAATTTCAGGCAAGTCTTTTATTTAATGATTCTAGCTATATATATCTCGCTCTTGATAAGATTCAGTGATTATTGAATTTCTTTAACAAGTGGATTTTTCAGATAGTTCATATTTCCCTCAATTAAAAATAACATATATAGAGATTAAATTAAATTAATTAAATGCAATGTTATATTTATTGCAGTATATTGAATTAAAAATTGATGCATTGTTATTTTAGATGCCAAACTTAAAGCATCTGGATTGAAGACAGGACCAGCAATAGTCGCCTAAATCACCAATGCCTTGAACTTTCTGTCATGTTTCATAAAAAGTCTCATTTTAACTTAGGATAATAACCGTAAATTTGATGTAAATTAATATAATTTATTTTTAAATAGTCACTATGCTCTAGTCAAGAGAACTTTGATTGAACTTTGGTTGAGATTTAATAAATAATTGACTTTTGAACATGACAGAAATTAAATATCGTAATAAATAAAATCTGTGTTATGTTTTTAATATTAATATATAATATTACTAAATACTTTTTAGGCTACTTGGCTAATTAAGCTTATCAAATAAAATCGGGAATAGAAAAAACTCAACAAAATATCAAAATCCCAGTTCAATTCTATCGTAAACTAATTTAAAAAGCAACATTAGGCTAAAGCATATGAATGTCTAGAAAAAGCTGCATAGCGTGCAGCCTGTAAGGACACCATGTCATGGTGTTAATCTTGTAAGAAAGAATTATGAAATAACTCATAAATATGAAATAATTATAATTAAACTCAATATAACTGTAGATAAATTACATATAATTTATAGGCTATTAGATAGAAATCTCTCAGTAATGTTTAAGATTAATAACGCATGCGAAACTAGCTATAAGCACTCTATAAATAAATCTCATCTGATTTAGTAAAGGAATAAGGGTATATTAATTAAAGTAAACATCTAAAGGAAACTTAAAAAATTTAAATTCTTAAATTTACGCGCCAAGTGCTGCAGATGTCAACATTGTTAGAATCAACTCTACACACAGAGTAGATAGCTGAACATAAATGCTCTTTTCACAACATCTTAACTTTTCCTTATCATAATATCAATGTTATGTTTCAAAACTGAAATAAATAAATCATCCCAATATTTTACAAATGGTTGCATCCCATTTTATTGGCCCAAGCAAATACGCAATCTTTTCAATTCTACGATGAAGTATTGATTCAATATTTACCCAGCTTCTAACTAGCTAGATTTTGCCGGCTGCGCGTGACCATGTACTTCGCGCAAAAAATTACCAGTTATCGTCTTCTGTCATGAATGTTAGAGTCTATATGTTCGAGAATCAAATGGGGCATAAGTATAAATCCACATAGCAAAAAGGACAAAAGAGAAAAACTTGTAATAAAAGAATGTTTGTAGCTTTTGCATACTGAATCGCGTTGTGACAATTGTTTGTTGTTCTCATCAACGCGTGGAGGGCCAGATAATCAATTTAAAAGTTTGTAAGAAAAAATATCTGCTATAGATAAATGTACAAAATCTGCTATAGATCAATACATAGGATGTTGTTCAAGTAGTGGTCAGCATTGAGCAATCTAATTTAAATATAAACTTATTTTTAGCTACTATAAATAATTACATAACTAAATTTATTTTAGATAAGCACCATTCCGAGAATTTTGAATTACAATATAATTATTCTAGTAGTAAAATTTCCACTACAGTTTATTTGCTGAAGATATTTAGTATTCGAAGCAGTCTTCTTAGTGAATCTTTTAATATTGGATTGCAGTCGACGCAGCTGTCGGCCTTGTCTTTTCTCCCATGAACCCTATCACAGAGGAGTCTATCTTACATCACATTGCAATCAGCTAAGCCTCTTTCTCAAACTTCTCCAGCTCGTGGTAGAAATTTGATAAAAGGGGGTTATGCTATTTGATATATTGGGTAAACGTAACTTATGTTACGTTAACCCTATATAGACCTATACATTCCTGCCCTTTATATTTTGGTAGAGGGGAGTATAGTTCTGTGAACGATATTAAAGTGACATGTAAAGATAAGTTTTGGGGATTTTGCATCAGGTTGTGCTCTGATATTTGTACTTGCAATGACAAAAGATATGCTTTGCTGAATTATGCATGCATAAATTGTAATGAGCTAGTTTTTTGAAATAATTAATTAGTTAAAATTGCTAGTGAAAATTATAACTTTACAAAATTTCAGTGATTTGAGCGATCATAATAAAATCGCAAAGTGTACCCACAATTCAAATACAATCCGTCTTCTTTATTGATTAGACCTATTTGAAACGTGCCGCTATTAAACAGTTTGTCTCAGAAATACCGTCTCATGTCTGTCGTTCGGCTTTATCGAGAGTTCGCATCTCTGTCGCGTCGTTCCCCGTCGCCCTCTCGTCGCCGTCGTCGTCGCCGGGTCCCACGCTCAACGCGCGACCCGTCGGCTCAAGTCCGGCCACTTCGCTAAGCCCTTCTACGGAGCGAACGTTGTCCCGTTGCGGAATTATCCGAGGAAAGAAAACTTATCAGAAATCTTACTGTTGTGGTGCGAGATAGTGGACGGGTGAGAGGGAGGGAGAGTGTCGAGGAGAGGCGAGGGGAGTTGCAGATGTTTCAGGGGGGGTCGTAATGGATAATTATGTGGTGTAAAATATTTAAAAAATTGGCAAGTAAATCGTTTTATTTTATAGTTAAAAACTGGCAGAAAATTTAAGTGTTATATCAATAGAGGTTAATAGACATCTTATGATAACGTACATTTAAATGGTTGTATGATACTTAAGGAAACACTTTATCGGAATAAACTTAAATTTAGAGTTGATTTCTGTAAGTTACAGAAACTTGAATGGAGATTATCAACTTTAGTTCCAAATGCAGAATTTTGACAAAATTTCGGGTCAGTCACTGATGAAATGTTGATATTTCATATAAATACTGTCTATGCAATGCAGCGTTTGGTTCATTGACTGTGCGACTGACAGTGTTAGAAGGTTGAGACAATAAATTGAACTTTCGACCTTTTTTGAGTAAAATTTGACTAGTTATACAAATCAAACAAACTGATTATTTAGTGTCAAACTAACATAACTAATCTATTAAGAATCACATTACCGATTAGATTAAATTCTACTTTTATTGTAAACGCTTATATTTAGCCAAAAAATACAGTCCTGCATTTGATAAAGTGCAGATTCACATTATTACAACTTTAGAATTTACAATATGAAAACCTAGATTAATTTTAAGATTTTTAACGCGAACGAATATTTAAGAATCGAAATGATCGAATCGGATATCACACAATACAATACAAGCAAATAAAATTGATCAAAGATACTAATTTTCAATGCGCTACAATGTCTGGTATTTACTATCTGTCGATACAAATCGTCTGCCAACAATTGCAGTTACAGCACTAGTAACTCGCAATTTCATCCCGCCATAAAATTCCGCAGTGACCGGCCCGTCACACTAGAAGCGGAGTGACCGGAGTGACTGGTGCGTCACTTAGAAGTGGAGTGACCGGAGTGACCGGTGCGTCACTTAGAAGTGAAGTGACCGGAGTGAGCGATGGTAAATAGTGACGAGTCGTCAGCAAACATTGATGGAAACTGTTGTGTACGGGTGAAGCAACGTTAGTCTCTTCTAACGAGAATATTGTATTAGAAAATATGGAGAGAGAGCAGGAGGCTGGGGGGGGGGGGGTGATGAAAATTAGAATACTTACATGAGTGAGAAATCGAGAAGGATAAGAAAAAAATTATCAGTATTATGTAAGACTGGGTTGGTTTTATTTCTGATGTTATTGATAGAATAATAGCACAAAATTGGTGTCGAATTAAATCTTCTCTGTAATTAAATCACGAAATTTCCATCACCCCGCCCCGCCCCCCTCCTCTGCATCATCAAATTTAATGACAGTACCTCGAAATCTCTCCCTAGACACATAGTGTGATTGTTTATCCCCCCTTCCCGTGACCATCTAGGCATTTTTATCGACGACCCCGAAAATGTGATAAAATACAGCGCCACTTACAGTAACTGCAGCCGTCATTTTCATGGATAATGTTCAGTCACTAAAGAACAAGTCGGGATCTAGAAGACATGCGAACATTTGAAACATTTAACAAGAAATACTAATAGTAAAAGTTATAGAATCTGACAACATATTAACAATGAAAGCCCAATTATTGTACTTTCATACAACTTTGATAATTATAATCAGCTTATTACATTTATTTAACTTTCAGTAATTATTTATAATTTAACGAGAGAATGAGATTGAAATGAACATAATATAGTGACTGTTGTTAGCTTCATGTGTGATGTGATTGTTTAAATTAACAGATAATTCATCATTATGAATATAATAGCAGATTTAATATGTAGAAAGAAATGTATCGTTATGAAACTATTACTGAACATAAGTTTCTTATTTTGGGATAAATCACAAAGCCTAGATATGTCAATTCAAGGTAAGAGTATATATCAGATGTGATAAAATATCTAAATAAAAAGGTAATCGTTAATTGAACTTCACATATAATTTCAGCAGAATACCTAATTCAACGGCTAAAAGCGTCACTGTAATACTATGTTCTCGCACTTTATTACTCGTTGCACCCTTTAGTAAAATTCAAAATTCGACAACTATCAGAGCTTGTCAATCCATTAAAGTTTACAAATGGCCAATTTCATTTTTTTGTATGATATTATTGAATAAAGATTTAATTAATACACACCAATACTACTAATACTAGATAGCTACTAAGTATACTTATCCTTATTACTAACTATTACTAATTACTAATCAGTCATCGATTTTTATAAGATGGTCTAGTATCTACTGGAGGGGGTTCCTTTTGCGATACGGAAACGTTCCACGCTGAATGTCCGCACAAACACGTCATTCTGCTGACGCAAGCGCACTACGGTCGCATGTCGCTAGGTCCTTGCGTCCAAATATCGCTCGGACACATCGGTTGCTATAGCGACGTGCTGATAATAGCCGATAGGAGATGTTCCGGACACCGGAAGTGCGAGATCCGGGTACCGGATGCGGAATTCGAAAGTACGCGTCCGTGTTTGAAGGAATTGAAAACTTACCTGGATGTTAATTATACTTGTGTTAGAGGTGAGAATTGTGTTTTCATAATGTAACTAGTATTTTAATCATTTGGTTTAAATCATAACTTTATCGTTGTATATTTCATTATGTAATCGTTATTTGTATATAAAAAAACTTTAAATTTTGCTCAGGTTGTAAGAGTAGTGTGTAATAGTAACAGAGTTATATTTGCCACAAGCTTAGCTTTTTTCTCTTAAATCATATATTCCGTGCAACTTCATTTGACGTGTATATTGACTCAGTGAAATGACTTTTGTATCTCGCTTAAAATGGATTTCAGTACAAAGCAAACATAGATACAAAAATAGATACAAAGATTGGAAGAAAGCTTTTGATACAGAGAGATTGACACAGTGATGCTCTCTTGTATAGGTCGATGAATAATAATTCAGAAAGAGAGAGAGAGAGAGCGAGAGAGAGAGAGAGAGAGAAAGAGAGAGAGAGAGAGAGACAGAGAGAGCGAGAGATGACAATCAAATATATTGTTGACATATCAATCGATAGGTGGCAGGGTCTCTAGGCTTTGTCAGTGTTGTTATTGACACGAATTATGCCGTTGTATTGTTTTTTCGTCTCATCAAAATATTAAATGTATATTTATTTTATGAAATATAATATACTGCATGAGCTAGAGCACTTTTGAATCAAATCGACTAAATAAGTATGCCTAAGCTTAATCTCATCGAATAACTTAATTTTTTTTTATTAACTGTCTGTAGATAAATAAATAATGAAACAAACGAATGACTCTTAAAATATAAAACTTATTAAAATGTTATATTCTAACTTGTAAATAGAATACATGTAATACAATATTATACAGATTATATACGATTATAAGATTATAAGATTATACATATTATGACTGTGCAGATTATTTAGAAGAAGCACATTATTTTTTAGATTTAGGTTTAAATGTATAGAGGTTTTTTAAGTGTTTGGCTATCATCTACAGAGCACGGATGATGGATCTAATTCGTTCGGTTTTTTTAATCAGTAAAAGTGCCGCAGAGTTAAACGTTGATCAAACTTGTTCTCTCTCTCTCTCTCGTTGCGGAAAATTTGACTTATTGGCGAGGGCGTTAATTTATTGCGCAAAATTTAGATTCGAAAATTCTCCTATAATAGAAGGAATTCTTCTTGTTATTTGACTAAATATCGAAATATCAATTGATTTCAGTAATTTCTTGACGATATACTATTTACCTTAAGAAACAAATGAAATACGAAATTCAAGTTAAACCAACGAAAATTCTCGGATATAATACGTAAACCTATAGTCATAAATCAAATATTCAAAATACTAGGCTTTGAGTACTTTTTTGAATACTTCGAAATAATAGTATTGAATACCTTAATTTCGTAAGCTACACAGTGTCTGTGTAATAACATATAAAAGCGCTCTCAGATCTCTAATATGTTTCTCTCCATTCTCAAACTACATTAAAATAACAATTGAATATTAATGAAATTAAAACTCGATATTATTTCATTAATTAATATAAATTAATATCAATATTTCATTAATTAATATAATCAATATAAATATTTCATTAACATTTTCCCCTCAAAGTTGAAACCATCCCCGACGCCCAATGCCCCGCATCCAGCGGCTCCCACCTCGACGTCACCTCCCCCCAACAAGGCTTCCTCGCCAGCGCCCAGATCCTCCACGAAACCTCCTCCTCTCGCTGCGATCTCTTCGGCCGCCCCTGGTTGATCACCGGAGTTCCGGGCCAGCGCGTCCTGGTTACCCTATACGACCTCTCTCTTGAGATACCACAAGATGTTACCAAAGCCCTGAATGGAGAGTCCTCGGCCCTGAGGGGACAGTCCTCGGGAGCCCAGATGGCCGTCTGTAGGCAGTACGGGACGGTACAGGACAGCGGGAGGAATAGGACGATCAGTATCTGCAGGGGAGAGACGAGGAAGGGGGTGGTGTATCAGTCTATTGGAAATAGGGTCAGGATCTGGATCACGGAGGGGATTGGGTTGACTGATGGGAGGGACACAAGACGCTTTCTGTTGCAGTACCAAGGTACATTTACATTTGTAAATTTATTTGTAGTTTAATAATACTGTAAATACTAGCTGTAAAGGAAGGTTTTATTCTATTAAATTTTCCTTGACTAAAAGGCTTTACAAAACAATTTTAAATGTAATTTTTTCAAAGGTTTGGTCGTTTGCTCGTTTTTTTATTCGTTTATGAATGTCACATGGGGGGGGGGTGCTACAATAATTTAAATATCCCATAAATTCAGCATTTAAATTGCAGTTTTGACTTTTATCCGAATTTTTTTACTCTGAAACTTCTCATTTCAGTAAGTCAAATTTAACCATAAAATAATCACAATAGACTATTCTAATTAGAAGTATAGCTTATACTATAGTTTATCGTCTTTTTAAAACAATAATCATCACGTGATGTTTTGCTACGTAGTGATTGGCTGTGAGGACCCGCGGCGCCTGTCGCCTCTAGCCTGGTTTAGGCGCACGGCAAACGGAAACGCTCTGATTGGTTGCCTTCATTATGACGTCACGTGGAGTGTCATGTGTGTAAACAACACGTGGAGTAACGCGGGAGATAATTGTTCTGCGTGTAAGCATGGCGACGAACATAAATATTAATTATTCATAAAATCATTGTTTAGAATTTACTGTCATTATTGATATCATTGTATACATTGAATAATACAAGTTTTATTAGTTTTAGAATAAGATTTGTTCACAAAATCTGGATTTTGCTATGACTTATTTCAGTCCAGAAATTTTTAATATTTTTTGAGACATAGAGTCTGTCTAATGAGTCTGTTTTGGGTCTTCTGTCTAGATTGTTTGTCTAGACAGTCTGTCCAAGCAAACCTTCTAGACAAACTGTCTAGACAGTCTGTCTAGACAGACTGTCTAGACAGACTGTTTAGACAGACTGTTTAGACTTACTGCATAGACAGACTGTTCAGACAGTTTTTCTAGTGTATAGTAATGTGTACCTTTCTAAATTTGTTATTTTCTCTTATTAAATAAAGTATCTATAATAATTAAAATATCTATAATAATTACAGTAGTAAAACTCTACTTTACCTTAATTGTTTCAGTAGATGAACAGGAAAGAAAAGAGGCTGATAGGATTTCTGTAACAGAAACTCCGCCTTTTATTGAAGGTATACATATATCTCAACTTATTAACATTTTTAAAGTGTAATGTTTATAAATATATGTGTAAACATATATTGCAACTTATTTCTCCTTTCAAAGTGACTCAGATATTGTAAATAACACGAGAATGCACCTAATGATCAACACATTTTATAACATACAAAGAATGTTTATCATTCATTTTATAATTTAATTTAGCAACGTATTTGCCAGGGTAGTTTTGGCATCATTTTAAAATGTCATAGTTTCAGTCAATTGAATTGATTTTCTTTCTGTATTTATTTGTTTTTTATTCACATAGAATTGACAATAGTGTTGTGTGCCTCCGCTGGTCTTGTCTTTCTACTCATGATTTTAACCATGGCTGCTTGGCAAAGGTAGTTATGGCTTCTTCATTATTAATTTAAAAATCATTTCCATAGAATCATCTATTAGTTATTTTGCATAACTTTCTGCTTGTGTGTGAGTGTGCTTGCGTGTGTGTGCGTGCGTGAGTGTTTGCGCGTGTGTGTGTGTGCGTGCGTGCGCGCGCGCGCATTCGTGTGTGCGCGTGTGTGTGTGCGTGTAAAATATCATTAAATTATTGTTTAAATTATTATCTTCATCTCTGTATTACAGACTTCTCAAGCAGACCACTTCCTCGAATGATCTAATACTGGCTCACACTTTTTCTCTCTATCAAACTGATGATGATATTAAAACTAAACCAGACCAATGCTCAAACAACACAAAATTAACAAGCTCAACTTCGCCATCTACCGAATTCAATTTAATCGCTCCAACAAGAGCCCTATGTTTAATTCAACAAGATAACCCCCCATGTTATT
Source organism: Oconnorella tubifera (assembly GCA_034700105.1). Lineage (NCBI taxonomy): Eukaryota > Metazoa > Annelida > Clitellata > Enchytraeida > Enchytraeidae > Oconnorella > Oconnorella tubifera. The sequence continues at coordinate 6,196 of JAQIXG010000917.1, read as the reverse complement.
CAAAAGTTGATATCACCCGGGGAAGTTACAAGCAACAATTGACACAAAATCTTACTTTTTGCCGCCATTTTGGAAATCAGAGGGAAGGGGAATACGTCTGGCAGTCACCTCTTATTGGAAAATCTTTGGAAATTACGGGGACTCGGGATATGGTCGAGGGGGGAGGGACGGGTGGTGGGAGAAAGTGTGAGAAATGTGGTGGGATATGTCCGAGAGATGATATTTCTTAATTTTGACAATTATAAAATATAACTTTATTGGAATTAAATCAGTGAAAAATTCAAAATAAGAAAGTTTAGACAAAGCACATTAGATTATTATATTACAATATAATATTGTAATATTATATTGCAATATTATATTGTTATGTAATATTTTAATATTATATTTTAATATTAATCAAAACATAATCCAAGGGAGGTTATAACAGCCCCCCTTTATAGATATTTTTTTATTTTGTATTGGTAACGATGCTAGTTTAGTAATAACAACTTGTGATGACAAAATTACAAAGGTTTTGGAAGGTAGGCAAACTCTCTCCCGTTTGAAATTGTAGCTGCACCACTTGATGATATAATTACAATATATATTAAGACTTTCCATATGGTCAATTGTTATTTTTGGCATGAGTGGGTGAGAAATTATATTTAAACCTACAGGGGAGCGATTTTAAGTTTAAAATTAGACAATTTAAGCAATTTTGATTAGAAATAATTCGTATTAAAAGTCTATTGAAATTAAATACTAGCACATATTCTTTTGAGAAGTATTTTCATTTTGGGATTTTAAACTGTAAACGTTTTAAAGTTAGTTTTAAGGCTTCAATTTTTTAAATTTTAATGTTTTCTTGAAAGAAAGGGAGCCTATTTATTTGATAGGGTACCGTTGAGAACCTACTTCGACTGCTGATGTTTCAGTTTATAGAATATAAAAATAGTTCCGATGGCTTCCTTTTAAAAGATGTAATTACAACTTTAGCCTACGGATCTGGATATATTACGTTTCATTTATTCAAGGATTGCATCCAAAAACATGAAATCATTTTTTAGCATTTGTTTCGAGTGAGTTATTTTATTCCGTAAAATTATTCCAGAAATCGACAGAGCTTTTAATTTTCAGGATATTACTTGTGAATATAAATAATTTTTTACTTTCGATGTATAGGCCTAGTATATTTCTCTCCGAGGTATGTATGATACCGAGAAACAAAGAAAATTAGAAAATATTGAAAAATTCGATACGTTTTGATTTTGAGAGATAGATTTCAATAAGAAGCATTGCACTGCCCAAGAAATTGACGTTAACTAAAACATGATTATTTGCACGCATAAATGTTAAAATCATTTATACGCATTCATTTTATTCTTACGGTATAATCCAACCAGAAAATAGCTAGTTACATATTCTCTTAATACAATTAAACTACTAAAATGCTCATAATTTTATAAATTCTATTCGGAATATTCTCCACAAAATTTATCATTAATTACAGCTTCGCCTGTATTTGCATTCATCTCTGTGTACGGCCTCTAAATGTCATAAACAGATTCGATTATGACAGAAAATCGTCTGAATCTGAATCCGTATAAATGCAATGTCTACTGCATAAAGAAGAAGCCTGTAGAGAAAAATAATGCGATCACAGATAATGTTTCGCAATTACTTCCGATCCAATTAAGGCTTTGTCCTGAATAATTTCAGTTAGAACTGGATACAATTCTTAATGTTAAGCGAATAAATCTTAGATATAACAATGGTAGTGGATATAGGAGGGAGGGATGATTATAACACTTTTATAGAGGTTATGTAAATCGCTGTTTTAAAATGAAAGCGAGTTAAAAAGTTAATAAAAACAAATATGATAGACTAGTGATGAACAGATGATGCTGTAAATATTTTCAAAAAATGTATTCTTAAATTATTACAATTAATTTAAAGCAACAAAAAATTACGTATCTTAATAATATTTTTAGCCATAGATATATTTCAAATGGGGTCTTGTTAATATAATATTTATATAAAAAACGAAGGTAGTTGATATCCCCCACCCAACCCCTCTCTCAACCCCTCTCTCTATACAGTCGCCTCTAATATAACGCGATTGATAAAATATTTTTTAAAAAATGAACAAAATTCTGCTACATTTGATTAATCCAGTAAATTGACATCAGGAAGCCATGCAGAGTAAACAAAAGGGTAGTTCTAGCCGATGGTTGTTGACTTTGCGTTACATTTCACGATCAAAACAACTTTAATATAATCGGATAATATTATAAATAATACCTAAATTGATAATACTAAAGAATTCCATCATAATGTTGTAACATTGTTGTTATGAAAATTATGTAATTAATAATGATCTTTACACGTAAACAAGTCAATTTATATAAAAATAGCTCATAATGAGAAACTAATTGTAAACACGAATTACAGATTTAATCACAAGAAGTAAATAATGAAATTAATAATAAACAAAATATGTTATAAATAGAAACAATAATTAGATATTAAATTGATAACTAAGGCAAAATATGATTTGAAATCATGGAAGTTTTAATAACTCTTGAAATTTATTGAAACAACTAAAAATAGTGACTTTAATAATAATAAGAATAATTTTAAATAATGATGGAAAATTGTTATCAAAATTTAAGGATAATTGTTGTCAAAAATAGATCTCTTGTCGTTAGAACTCGACAAGAATAGAAAGAAAAAAACAAATGTCATATCTAAAAAATGTGAACTAAAATTAAAAACAAGATCAGGATGAATGTCGAATCTGTACGTAGATTCTGTATGTAAAATATAAAAGACTATATATGTAGAATCAAATTTTCGGTTCCGAATTCCGAATTTTGGTTCCGGAACCTGCGCGTATTTCGGTTTCACGCTTCCGCAATTAAAAAATTGCAAAATTTATTCAAAACTTTCCGCAAGCTTCCTAAATCCATGACTAAATCGGGATACATAACAAAATCGTTTAAAATGTATCAGTTGAAAACTGTATCAACCTTTATATAATGCAGTACCATAAAGATATGTAATTTACTATTATATAGATATTACAAATCTATATATAAGTATATATTACATATCTTTATATAGGTACTGTAATACTTATCAGCCGCATAGGTTTTGCAAAGAAATGCAGCAAGTTAACTACCAGTATCTTTGATATAAAATCAGTGAGAGCTTCAAATCTCTTATCACTTCAATGACAGGGTAATTCACTTAACTCTGCACAATCCATCGAGCCAACATTATCATTAGGTGTTTCTTCATTTTTTGCTTGCGACAAAGTTTCGCGCAATCTTTTTCTGCTTTTTGTCGGAATTAAAAAACACCGGATTATCTGGAGCTGTAAGAAATGTTTTTTTTCCAGTCAAATACTAATAGAGTTACTCCATTTCAAGCGCTGAGTCGGCGCTTGAAATGGAGGTCCTTAAATGAGTACTTGGTAAGAATGTTAAATAAATTTAAGTTAAATTAACTTTAAGTTTTAACTTTTAAAGTCGAATTAAGTTAATTCAACTTGAAATAAGATTAAAAAATGACGAATTAAGCGAAATATTCATTATTTGTTTATTTAACTGCATAAGTGTTTAAACTAATATTTAAATTTTAAATGTTTAACATAAAGCATAAATGTATTATACTTATACAGTAAATATGAATATTATGACACAGTATTAAATTGTGTACAAATTTACTAAACCATACTACAAAGTCATTAATTATGAATCTAATGACATTATATAACTACAACTACTGCTGTCATATACTCATTGACAACTAATACTAAAATGTTTTTATCAACTAAAGAATTTTCAGTCATATTTCTATTCATTTGACACAAGATGGAGTCCAAGTGCCAGGTTATACTCAATTAATAAAGCTCTCTCCTGGTGCTAATGATGATGAAGAATGAAGTGATGTCAATATTTACTGCATCCAGGGCTTAGTGAGTCCTTGCATTACAGCTGATTTATATTTTCGAGAGACTTAAAACAGTCGCGCGTGTAATAGCAGCATTGCACTATTTGACAGAAAATATAGAAGGCGTTATGGACGAAAGTTTGTACATTAGAATATAAAGATCTATACGGTATTATAATTTCGGTACCCCGACAAAACGGCCCCGAAGACATCAACCCGACAAAACGTCCCCGAATACATTAACCCAACATATTCATTGAATAACCCTAACTTTAACTAACTGTAAACTTAACCCAAACTCTAGACTAACCCTTGCTTCAATCCTAACCCTGACCCGTATCCTAACTCAAACCATAACCCTAAGAATTAACAGTCGGGGCACGTTTGTAGGGGCCGTTTTGTCGCGTCATGAATAATTCAAATAATTCAAAATTATGATGTTGTATAATTAAAATTTATATGACAAGGCGATGTGTACATTTTGATTAATCAATTTGAAACCTTATTGTAAATTAATTCTAGTAAATTCGTTGATTAATTACGCATTAAAAGGCGATAACTTGAACATAGTATCTTTATGACCTAATAAACTAAAAACCACTGAGGACATTTATAATAATATAAGTCAGTTCTGGTGTCAAGCAGTGCGTTAATGTTTGATTTTAATTAAATTCTTGACACTTTTGTAATCGATTCTAAATTTACTAACTTCAGAAGCTCAACATTAAACCTTTATTTAATCATCACATGTATCTTACTTTGTGTTCAATTAAATTAACTTAATTTTGTGTGTAATTAAGTTAGTTACACAGAAAATTCTAATCTGCATTAATGATACTCTCTCTCTCTCTGCGAAATCATAACCTTTTAAAGTCTATATTATATTAAATTCTTGTCTATATTATGCACCACAATGCTTATTTATCATTCTAAATCTGTCATTTTGACAATGTTTTACTACCATAAATAACTACTATCGTAATTGTCGTCATAATTGTCGTAATTCATAATTATAATCGAGTGTCTTTTTCACTCGTACGAAGGCTTACACTCAAAATCGACCCATTCGTTCGAAACATATTATTCATACTTATAATCTGCTGCTGAGTCGAGAAGTCCTCACTACAACTCAAGCATCTATGGGCCAACCTCTCTGCCGCCGCTCTCCGCTGCTCATTTTCCCTCCCCCCGCTCCCTTTCCGCTTCCAACAAGCCCCAAAAACTTCCCTAAAACACCTCCTAAACTCCTTCGAACCGTAGTGATAGATGAAAGGATTCGCGCAGGAATTACCGTAGGCCATACAGGTCCATAACACGCGAAATATTTCGTAAGTTTTGCCAGCTGGTAGATGATACCCGGAGAAAGATATCAGAGACTGGATATGACTTGGCAGCCAGCTTAACCCAAACACCACCACAACCAGGACGACCACACGAAGCGTCCTCGTGTTCCTCTCTCTGGACCTCGACTGGCTGATGGTGCTGGGTCGTCTCCCTCGGAGATGGGTGATAATGAAAGCATAGAGGATGACGATGACGACGAGGGGGAAGGCGTAGCCGGCTACGAAGAAGGAGATGAAGACGGAGCCGATGTGCTCGGTGTGGATCCCGCAGTAGGTGTAGATCTCGTGGTAGTATTTGAGGGTGTGAGCGAGTAGGGTAGGGATGTTGGCGAGGAGGGTGATGGTCCAGATGGAGAGGGAGAGGTAGAGGGCGTTGCGGTTGGTTCGGAAGCGGGCGGTGCTGGTGGAGAAAACGACGACGAGAAACCTGGAGAGATATTTTGTGTTTAAAGTTAGTTTGCAATTAATAATCATACAGATTTGCAGCAAATAATTACATATTTACTCTAATATTAATATTAGCAACATATTATATTATATATCGTATGTGCAGAGTGATTGTAATTTTTAATACTGAATTGGTGATCGTTTACTTCTCATATTGTTATTATCTTTGCTTGTTGTTTGTATTTAAACTAAAAAGAGAGACATTGTAATTAAATAATAATACTTTTATGGTAATAATACCGTTAGAATAATGCGTATAAAAAGTATTATTAAAAAGTTTATAATACAATAATATTATCATTAGTTGATAGATGAAAGTCTCGCACTCCAGTCGCACTTGACTAAATATGTCATTACAACAAAATACCCAAATATAATAATAGTATTTTTATGGGTTACACGACATTTAAACACACGACAGATAATCACGCGACACTTAAACACAGACATTTGAACACATGTCAGATAAA
>JAQIXG010000916.1:0-26086 GCA_034700105.1 Oconnorella tubifera | reverse complement strand
AGATCCCTATACCGTATCTAAATTTATACATATACACTGTAAGTTCCCCGCCCGTACATGGTGGAGAACCGGGGTATGATTAGAATTAGAATGATTATTCCAATTGACTAATATTAACAATAAAATACAATCTCTCAAACTTATGACACTAATCCAAAAAATAGTCTCAGTATTAATTTTAATTAAATCGTATCATTTAAAAATGTATAATTGTAAACTATTGTAATAAGACTATTGTTTGTAATTGCTATAGCTATTTGTAAAATTTAATTTTAGTAATTATTTTACTATTTTTATTATGCTCTTTCTTATAGTAACTATTTTTATAACAAAAAAATTGTAGTACTGATGTTTATATGTTATGTTGCTTGCCTGCCCTTGTGGCAAATAAAGAGTTAAATTATTTGAGAAAATAATAAATTTCTCAAATAAAAAACAATTATAATAGAGCATAACAGAGCATAATAGAGTATAATCGAGCCACTACATTATGTAAATTGACTAAATGAAAACTATGAATAAAATTGACCAAAACAAAATAGCATTTTCAAATAGACACTTCAGTATGTGAATCACTTCCAAGTCAAACTACATTGCCCAAATGTCCACATTTCAAGGCGAGTTGAATTTAAAAACACTAACCTCTAATATCGACCCCATTAATGGTCCAGGTTGTGTTGGGTTTGGGTGTGCCGTGGGCCTGACAGTCAAACATAGCGTCTCCTTCTTCTTCCACCTGCATATCTTTGGGGCCACGATTGTGAGACCAAAATGGTTTCGCTAAAAAAAGTCACAAACAATGTAGTATAAAACAAACTTGCTGTACCTTTAATAAAATCTGCTCAAAGCATTTGAGTCTTTTCATTTAATGCTCCCACTGTCTGGAATAGTTTACCTCTAGTTTACTATTTCAATTTATTTCTTGCATTCTGATCGAAAAAATTTATCTTTTTCCACCTTTGATCTTTCTTTCACTACTGATTTCCTGGTTAAATGGTTTCCTCTCTCAGTTGATGTTTATCCTTCTTTTAATTCATCCTGTTATTAACTGATTCTTCTTTTAATTAATTCATCAAATTTTGTAATTAATCATTATTAATTAACATTTAAAACAAAATTCAACTTACAGTGTACTTTAAGCGTGATCTCTTTTTTCACCGACGGTCCACCATTTGATGCGCTACATTCGTACGCGCCCGCGTCACTATCCTCCACATTTATTATTTCTATTTCTGTTCCATGACCTTCCGGGGTTTCCCTAACCCTCCCATTGTTCCCACTTATCGTTACCCCGTGCTGTTTCCAAGTTACTCTTGGAGTGGGACTGAAATAAAAAATTTGTCAATATATTTTATAGTGGTAACACTGATATAAAGTTTCTTTCTATTTCAGTGAGTTAATCCTAATTGTAATATTTATTTCACTACTAATATTACGTAGTTAACAATCTTAATTGTTTATTACAGAAATCGCACACCTTTTTTATTTGCATTTGTTAAATATAAGTAAATTTAAATATAACCTTACTACTATAATTTTTTATTGAAATATTGCATATATATTGCTTGAAGTTTAAAGATTTAGTGTTAAAGTATTTTATTGTCAAAACTAGAGAAATGGTTAGAGTATTGGCCTCGGACGCGACAGGTTCAGGTTCGAATCTTTGGACAGATCACTATTTCTCTAATTTGTTGCACCCTTTAGTAAAATGCTTAAGGTAACAGCAACGTTTCTGATATTGCATAAAATGGTTATACATATCTTAATTACAATTATTAAACTTAAAGTAAATCTAAATAAATGAAAAACATACTGTCCGGCAAAAATACACTTCAGTTTCTTGTTTTCTCTTTTGACTGCTATATCTTGAAGGGGGGATGACCATAAAAAGGAGGGAGCCTTGTACGGGGGGTCACCTATAAAAATATCTGCATAATTTATCCTGTGTACAACTTGATGGAAATAAATGATATTTTGTCAAATATATTTAATCATAAAAATTTACTTTGAAATAACTACGTAACTTAATTATCTGAAATTGAAGAAAATAATTTCTTTCAGATATTTAATCATGAAAATTCACTTTCATAGATATTATTTATATATTTATTTATTATTATTACTGATAATGATTAATAATAGTAATACATGTAATAATTCTATTAGACTAGTAATAATACTAAATATTGTACATAGATTAAAGATTGCACAAAAACTTAAAAATGATAACACGTAAGTAATTCACGTAAATATATTCATGTTATTTAATATTAATAATATGTTTAAAAAATGGTCACACCAATTCTCGATTTACAGGGATGGGGTCCAAAGTCCGTGACCCTCCTTAAAACAAATGATAAGAATTAAATTTAAACAAGTTAACAATTTTTCAATTTTGTACCAACCATTCAGATCTTTAACATTTTTGGAAGCCTTTTTATATTACAACAATTTAAAGATATTATTATCTTTCGATATTAGTTTGTTATTTACGACCCCTCCCCCCTACGAAATAGTGTACTATTTTAATTTTTATATTAGTTCAAAATCTTCTAAACATTTTGACATTTTGATAATCGGCTCTTCGATACAAAGAACGCTATTTGCAAAAATTGAACAAAAAAGAGTCGAAAATATACTCACGAAAAAAGACTTTCCAATATTTCTAGTCTACTAAAATATTAAATACTGAATGCAGAATACTGAACTAACTCGTATCATATAAACAAACAAAAATTATACAATGCAAAAACATGCGACAATGAAAATTAAATGGGAAACGCAAGAAATTATTATACTTAATTTAAATGCACGCAGTGGAAAAAAGGTATTTTTGACTTCATGCATATTTTAAGCTGTTATGTATGTGTTCGAGTATTTTAGTAAAAATTTACTTGCTATCAATCATCATGATGTTCTGTCATTTAGCCTTGCCTTGGGCTATGTTACATGAATGACTTTGTTACATGAATGTTATTAGTTTAATGTTCCACTGTTACTATATTCCAATTGAAAAGAAAACTTAGTTGAAACTTTATATGAGTTTCCCCTTTATTTAAAAAGTATTCTTAACATACTTTTACTGCAGGAATATGGAGAATTGTGTTAAGAAACCGGTCTCATAGATACATGATTCATGATACAAAGATACATGATAGAATTACTGAAATTCACAATTATACAATACTCTTTTACTAAGTTAGCCAATTTTTACTTGTGTTTTATTGAATTGTTGTTATATTGTTGAAAAAGTGCATAATGTGAAGCGCTATATTGTTTAATTAGATTCTAACCATGCAAAAAGCTTGCAATCAAACACTATAATGTAACTAAATTCAATATTAAATCATGAAAATTAATATAAAAATCATGCGTTATCTCTGTATTGAATCATAATCAATATATATTCAACACTTCAAATCTGTTACCGCCGCCAACTTTTCAACAGAAATCAAACGCAAGCAGAAAACGCAGCCAAATTTACGGCTAAAGTACACTTCTACAGTAGCCAATAGCGAGGGAAAGATTAGAGCGAAAGCGAAGGACTCTTTCGTACCTTGCACTGCTACTGGTTTAATCAACTGATCGTTGCCTTGGACGTACGCGCCTAGTTTTTCATTATGAATTATGCAAACGAGTTTGAGACCCCCGTGGCTATCTTCCATTTTGACATTTGCAAAATGTAGGGACCCTAAAACACACCAATTTGGCGCGTCGACGATTAAAAATGATACAGATATATGATAGAATAAAATAAAATATATACACGGACGTTTTGTTGCCATTGATATAAGCCGAGGTGAAAAAATAAGTTAATATTTGGGTATTTTAGTGAAAATATAATTCTAATTTATTAACAAATAATTTCAATAATTTCAATACTTTCATTTTGCTATTTTTTAAATGGATACAAATTTAAAACTTCTTTTAATATTAAATTTTGGCTTAAATTGATTCGATTGCTTTTAATTAAAAACTACAGAAGAAATATATCCGTAGCATTAATCGACCAATCAAATCAATTGGTGATCAATGCTCGCGGTGCTTTATACCAATGGCGTAAAACGACAAATATGATTGGCTGTCAAACAGCACAAGGCCCAAAGCCAAACTTGGGTGCAGAGTGTGTCCCTTATACCTTCTGTAGGGCTCACAATCAACTTATGATCGTTCCCCTGAACTGAACCCCGTATTACCGTGTTGTAAATGCCGCAAAGATAAAGTTCGTCTTCTTTAAGAGAATCTTGCGGCAGAATGTTTGTGAAATGGAGACTGCCTTTAATTAATTACATCATTAATGATGTCATTAGTGATATCATGAATGACATAATTAGTAACATCATTAATGATATCATACGAACCTTAGGTTATAATCTCTAGGTAATAATAACAGGGTAAAAATGTAACTAGAAATACAATGTTTTATCACTAGTCTTCGAAATTTGATAGCTTTTTCAAAGTGTTTACTATCCAAAAGCCAATTGCACAGTTTTATTATCAAAAAGCGAAAAATATAGAAAAAACAGAGATAAACAAAGAAAATAGAAAATACTCTACTACAAATATTCAGCAACAAGTCTTTTGTGTTTAAATTTTGTAATTATTTCTAGAAATTGATTGATTATTAAAAACCAAAGCTAAAAAGAATTTAATATTCAAATTTGCTATTTTATGAAAAATTAATATATTAGTGTTATTATAAACAAAAGTCTAATTCCCATAAGATTGAACAGATTTATTTCTTTTCATTTAATTCAAACCATCAACTGTCCTATATTTTAAAGTATATTATTTTACAATATTATGTTTACCTAAAAGTTCAAACGTACATTAAACAAATAAACTTACTGCATCACCTAATTAATAAATCTACCCAACCCTTAAACTAATCAATATAGAATCCTGATCAATTTAAAACGCACAAAGCCCTATTTAGGGTAATTTAAGACACCTGAATATACTCTTTTTTACAAAACAAGATACTTACCATCGTAATCTAAAACCACACGATCATCATTAGTGAGGGCCTCTAGTTTATTGGACCCTGGTCTGCTGACCCCCCAGTAGGCGATGCCTTTGGGATAGGTGTGGGGAGACGTGCATGGTATCGTCAGGAAGTCACCCACAGTGGGCGTCTTAACCTCAGGTGGGGCCGTGCGAAATGGTGTTATCACTAAAATATAAAAGAAAAAAATTAGTATATTTTAAGAGCAGGATTCAAGGTGAGATGAAAAATCTGTATAGGACCAGATGTTTAAAGTTTAAAGTTTTTTGACATCATTTGGAGACGATGCTTTCAACTAATCGTAATATTTGTATTCATTTTTCTATAAGTTCTTTTTCGCTTTTTTTCATATCAAATGTTTCACAAAAATCTGAGATTTTTAAGTAAATCATCCAATAGGTGAAATTTTTTGTGCGGGTTAGATACTGTATCTAACCCACAAAAAAATAAAATAAAATTAATTAAATGTTTCACAATAAAGGAAACTATTATATTTTATTCTTATATTTTATTTTTTAAATGATTGCAATGAAAATGTCTTCAGATATATTCAATGATTATTTGGTTAGGAAAATATATTATGGAGCTTTATTATTGTTAACTGGTGTAAGAATTATTAAATCCAAACTGTTGAGTTCATTGTTTCTCGAATGCCTTATCATATCATAACAAAACTTACCACATATTTACAAAATCAAACTATCAACACGAATCCAACATATAACAAAATTTTATTCAACCGATCAAAAAAACCAATTTTTAAACTCAATCCGCTAAAATGTTATTTATGCAAACTGCCAAAACTAAACTATCAGATAACAAAATAACAAAATGAAATAAATAGTTTAACATTTGCCATACAAACTAATAACTTTCTGTATATTATTACAAATGTCTTTATATAATTAGTTTCGTAATAAAATTACTTACCAGCTTTTTTAACTTTTGATGGAAAATTAACGGCGGTTCCAAATTCGTTTGTCACGAAACACTGGTATGTTCCATCATCTGATTCTGTTGGGGTACGTATGATGAGATCCCCTCCGGTGATGTGAGGTTGATGCAGACTGATTCTGTAGCCAGTCAGATCCAGAAGTTCCTTATCCTTCTTCCATTCGAATCTCAAAAAGAAATGCAAAAAATAGAACAAAAATATCTATCAGTTACTATGTACTAGAATTATGTAGAATTAAGAATTAATATGCATCTAATTCATTCAAATTAATTCTTTACTAAAGGATGCAACAAGTTAGAGAAGCAGTGCGATCCTGGTAATTCGAACCCGCGACCAGTAAGTCCAGCGATCTTAGCCTTACACAAATAATAATCAATAAAATCAATAAATTAGTTAAATAAATCAAATTTTAATTTAAATTTCATTTAATCAGTCAATTTCAATTATTTAAATAAATATAATGTCATAGATATAAATAAGATGATACTTTGGCTTTGGGTCTCCACTGGCTGAACAATGAAGTATAACATTCTCGTTGTCTTTATAAGCTGTTTCTGATTGTGTATATGCAGTTATTACTGGGGCCTTCAATACTAAAACAAAATAACATATGATAAAACATATATATATATCTATATACTGTATATACATGCATCTATATATGCATTTATTACTGGAGCCTTCAATGCTATAACACAGCAATGTGTATTTAAATAGGAATATACTCTGTCTACGGCTATATAAATAAAAGAACATACAAAGTATATACTTAGAAGTATATTTATTATAAGTATATTATATGAGTATATTTGTTTATAGGTATATTTATATATAATATGTATTATATATAAATAATATGTATATTTATGATGCATAATATGTGTCATATGTATTGAGCATATTATATGTCATATGTATTGAGCAATATTTAAAATTAATTTAATTTTGTGTTTATGCTGGTAAATAGTATATAGGCTACTTAAATTATGGAATAATACCACACTCTGCTAGTTGCATGTCTGTTTATTCGTTTACTTTTTAACGTCACATCAGCACTACATAAGTTTACTAATTGCAGAAAAGTAGGTCTGTATTAAGAATTAGGGGTATCGAATCTTAGATGTTTTAGAAACAAATTTACAGCAGAAATGATAGAATTTTTGTAAAATAACCGTTGGAAAATAACCGTTGGAAATACATTTTGAAATACCTTGTCTGTTAGCTGAAGAGTTTTCTAAATAAAAGCAAAGAAAACTAAAACTGCAGACAACCAGATGCAGTTTCAACTTTGACATAATGTTGAAACAGATCTGAATTTCTTCTCTAATATTCTGTCCCCTTCTTTCCTGTTTTTCTCAAAAGATCCTAAAAAAGTAATAAATCAAAGTAGTGATTACAAATTTAATGTATTTGATAATGGGTTCATCGACATGAGATAAAATACTAAAGATAAAAGATAACAACATAGAAAACACACAGAATTTCATGCTAAAAATGATTTCGATCAAAGGGCAGTACAATAATCATCATCTAACTCAACTTATGACTCATAAAAAGTCATTATTAGTCAGACATGAAAACATTAGCGATCAATCATGTAAACTTTTACAAGATTTGCTTCTGAAATTACATCAACAGATGCGCTTAAAAGTCAAATATAAGTCATATTTGGCGTGTTGCCAATAAATATACTGCCCAGTGATGACTCAGTAATCTATGACTCATCGTATTACAAACAATGAGTGTTTCAAATAAAAAAATTAAATAGAATATTCAATAGAAAAGAATAAGAGAAATATATAAAAGAATACCAGAAAATAATTCTTTAAGTTAACTTAACTTCAATTAATTTATTATCCTAACACGAATTCTGGGCAGTAATTTATCTTCACATTATATGAGTATCTTTTTTAACTTGTAAACTTGCATTGAACTTTATTCATTTCGGTGAGTCACAGAAAACAGTTTATGTCTGATATTTTTTTAAAACGGCAACATTATTATATCGAATACAAAAATCTTTGTGTTACTTACTGGTCTAATTTAAATCGTAGAAATTTAATAACTAAGTTAACTACAGTGATAAAAACTAGTTGAAATGAAAGTAGAAAACAGTTCAGCACAACACTAGAAGAAATCAAAGCTATCAAAGCTAAGAAGAGGCTGAACACAGCTACACCTGTTTCAAAATGTCCATGGACAAGAGAGAACTGATGTCTAGAAGCAATAAATATTTCTGGCTTCTTTCCTGGTCTGCACGAGCCAAAGATTCTGAGTTATTGTCAGAAACACTCAGCTAGTATAAATATACTTTGATGAGTTTGGGAAACTGCAACTGGGTTACAGTAAACCAATTTCCAGTAACAGTAATAGTGGCAATAGAGTTCTCGATCCTGTTATATAACTTATTAATTTTTGCGCTGTATCAGCCAATTCTGTAACTTTCAAACATTATTGTTATGTTGTTATGTTGTGAATATATTTCTCAAATATAGCCATTTATATCAAAATAGGCTATACAGCAAATTATAATGATATTTACAAAAACAATGATTATTATATCAGGTTATAAGATCTTATTTATTTGGTATATGTTTATTTTTGTCTTCGAGACAAATAAATACTTTATATATAACTACAACAAACAGTATTCGTACACAATCCTCAGATTTTTAATTGTTTCAACTCAACATAATATAATAGTTACACACATATAGGCCTCTTTAACGCAATTAACATAAGTAGGGCCTATAATATTACTTGTTATTCGATAGCAAATAACATTATGTTTTTAAACAAACAGTTTTCTTAATAATAACGCTCGCCCCTACACATAAAATAAACAGAAACATTTTCGGTAATTAAAGCTTGTATGGAACCTAATATATTTTGTACTAGTTGAATTGAAAGCAAATCTAACAAAAGTTAAATACTTTTGCAATTAAATAACTGGTTAATTAGATTTTTGGAGTATGGGGAAAGGGGAGCTCAGCCCCTCGTTATATTTATAACAAATTGCAAGAAGCAAAACTGTTCTGGATACGGGCTTGAAATAAATTCAGAGACAAATATTATCATCTTAAAATTATGAATTAACTGATACGAGAATCAATTTTGTTTCATCCACAAAAATTAAAGAAATCAACTAAATTTCCCGCAATCCACCCCACCCCTGACCAGTTCACTTTAAAATAATATATTGCCAATATGGGCCTATCCAATCTCCAAATTTTAAATATTTTTCACACTGTGGATGTAGTCTTGATCTGAAGTCACTTCGATCATTGCTAGTCATCTGAGTCAAAATCGATCGCTGATTGATTGCCCTGAAACTTTATATCTGATAGTTTTTATGTTACTTAAAAAAAGGCTTTAAAAAATCGATAAAACAACACTATTGCCATATTATAACGCTACAATATAGACTATCATATATTTATTATATTACTTTTCTATAATTATATAAAACGTATATAATAATTTGTGTTGTAAGTGGCATTTATATTATAAACAACAAATTTCATTTACGATTGATCGTTTAACTTTTAATAAAATCTGATTCTAGTTGATTACACATTTGTATGTATCATATATATGCAGATTTTATATATTATGAATATATGTGAGCTAAATCGACAATAAAGCGAACATCTTTAATTAAATATGCACTATAATTGCATAATACATACCGCAACAAATCTTAAGAGTAGCCTAAATTTGTTAATATTGCTACAATGTTGATATTACGCATTACGACCAGCATCCAAGCTTCAACTTAGCCACCCATCTAATATTGAGCAACATAATACAACACATGACAGACTCAAAGTCCCAGAGTGTAATTTAATTAATAAAATATGTTTTGCGTGCATCTTTAATCAAATTTGAGTCTTTTCACACAAGCAAATTCAGTCGATATAAAGTTACACTGTTAAAGCAAGGCCATAAATGATTTACAAGGGAAAGTACATTAAAGGCTTTCAACATTGAAATCATCTCATATGGAAATGGTTAGGGATGTTTTGAAAATTGTCAAAAATTCATTATGTCGTATTTAAAAATAGTAAGATGATTCAGACTTTGTAATCTAATAAATTAAAATTGTTTATAATAAGTTGTTATGAGATTTCAATAACAGGAATTTATATACTAGTAAATATCACAATGAATACTAAACACTATAATAAATACTATACACCACAGTAAATACTACCACATTAAATAATAAAAACCACAGTAAACTGGCGAAAAGCTATCCTATTACCACGAAACACCAATCTACTGCAATTACAACCACGGGCAACAAATGTAGAAAAACATTCTCAGCTGATTTTCATCAAAAAGAACAAAGATTAGGAGTTCTCACTTTGCACATTGGTCCCTTAATTTAACTGCCAGAAGCAGTGAAAAAACATTTGCTTCAAAGGTGCAACTTCAATCAGACACACTTTTCAGTCAGACACACTTTTCAAAGTTTGAACCGAACCTCTCCTTTATGGTTGCAAGGCAAAGATTGGCTTTGAATTCAAGAAGATGCACACGTTTAGTGTTTAGACTACCGTGTGCTCGGCTCCTGTACAAATCAGTTGAGGCGTTCGATAGCAGCAATGGGCAATATCACGTTTCAATAAAATGATATATTTTATTATGTAAAAGGTAAAAAATAATACGCGAGTCAAAATTAAAAGTTTATTTTGATTTGTTCTTGATATATTTATACTAAAAAAGTTTATAACTGTTTATGCATAGTGTAAATTTTCGCCTTAATTTATATTTAGAGACTGATTAACTGAGATATAATAAAATGTAATTGGTGTACTTTATAGATACAAATAGCATTCGCACAGAACTGAAAAAAAGTATGGAACGATTGAAGAATTTTATATTGTAATTTTGCAACTCTGTACTTAGCCTATATGGGTTTACATAATATATAATCTACATAATATATGAACTTCATATACGTCATAGTGTACAGGCTTTGAATATGGGCCCCTAGGCTTTCAGCCAAAGTGTGGCTAATATTATAATATTAAAAGGTTAATCGATTATTGTTTGCTCGCTTCTCTAATTTCAAACCAATGCGCACAAAAATTTACTCCATTTCACCAGATGGCTGTAAAGAAGCGGCCTCGGTAATTGAGAAATTACAATCCATAAAGATTTATTATTGTAAAAAAACATGAAAGACTAGAAGTTCAGTTGATTATTTAAATTAAAAGGAAAATAATTTTCAGGATATAATTATATATTATAACTATTAAGCTATTATTGTTAAATAAACAAATAAGCCTACTTGTTTAACAATAAGAAAAAAATATTCATTAGTTGAATTAATTTATTTTCAACGAACTGCACTTAAAATCCTAAGAGAAAATAATATTAGGCCTACTATTAAATGACAATTGGAAAAAAATACTACAACAAAATAACAGATCAGATGGAAGTGAAATTTTAAAAAATCACACAAATAGGTCTAAATTTAAGCAATTTTTTGCACAGACAATTCTCAATATTATAAATTATATAATTTTAGACACAGATTTTAAAATCATTCGCGAGTTAAATATCGAGTATGCAATTTTATAAAAGATTAAAAAATGCCGCGTAATACATTATCCGTCTATAAAGTCAACGACGCTTTGTCAAATATATGATCCATGAATCGAAAAAGAATGCCATTAAAATTATATGTCAATGACATATAGGCCTAACTTTAGTAAAGCTTACGAAAGGTTTTACTTTCAAGTTGCTTATCTGTCTCATAAATAATATATATTACTAAATGCGATAAATACTGTTTGCGGTTATAATCTAAATCTAAATATTAAACATATCCTTTCATTTTACTGTTTGACTATACAATAAAACTATCCCATACTATCCCTCTAATCCGACTTAAAATATAATCCTTGCAAGCTTTGTTTACAATTCAATAAAACATCTAATTGTAAACATATCAAATCATTATTTAAATTAAGAACTTAGCACTCGCCGGTTAAAATCAACACAATCTGGTGCAAAGACTATTTTAACAGTCACAGGCCATGTGTTTTTATACTCCATTCTATGTGTTTAGCATCTATTTCCAACACTACCCAGTAATAAGTAGAAGTTGTGTGAGAGAGTGACGAATTGATGTTAATTATGTTTTTCTAGCGCATAATAAGCATCCAGCCAAAGCTTGCTGGCAACGCGGTAGGGCCCGCGAGTCCGGAAGCGACAGATCCAGGTTCGATTCTAGAGAAATGTCACTCTATATAACACTAACTTGTTGCCCTCGATAATCAATAATTATTAATAATCGTCAATAATCATCAATAATCATAAACAATCATCAATATTCAAATAGATAAGTAACCGTGATGTCATTCGAGACCCCAACAAAACCCTCAGACAATATTTCAAAGCAAGACCCCGTCTCTCAAAAGATAAGCAAAAGCAACAGGGAGCAGCAAACTTGTAAACCCCCCACTGGTTAGAAGGCGTATTTGTCGCTATTAACTTACAAGCAGGGAATCTGTTTTCGTTTCAAGATGCAAACATCTAGACGAAACTAAATCAACTGAACGGATTCTTTTTACTGTGAAAATATGCAAAGTTTTCGTGCGAAGCCGTAGGTCTGCTTGTGGTACAATAAAACAGAATGACAGTTTGTCTCGAAATCAATTTAAATCTGCTTTTTAAAAAATAAGTAATGATATATTTACTTTTTAAATGGAAAATATGGAATTTAATCTATCGATACGACACCGAGGTCATGTTGGTGAAGTGGTAGAAACACCAGACTCGAAAGGGATAGGCCGGGCTTCGAGTCCCCTGAAATATTTCGTTAACTCGAAGTGAAATCACAAGAGAAAACTTGGAGAGAGAAAACTTTTACAAAGAAACAAAAATACAACAATAGAAAAATGAACAAAGAAAGATATGTCAAAGAAACTATGATAAAAGAAAAATACATCTAAAAAAAGGAGTCGATAATCAGAAGTAAATTACAATCACGCAGCTAGCTTGATAAAGTTGATGTTAAATAAATTCTATACATTTTTCGAAATGTGTTATTACACTATTATTAAATGATTGACAAAAGATGATAATTGCCATGTGTTGTCATAAACTGATGCCCTGTCAAAATTGTTTGCAAGTTCATTAGGATTTGGATTTTTCACTGAAATATTATCCTAGAATTAAAACAGCAACAACTCGTGAATGTCAGATTTGACATGTTTACGAATTATTTCCAAGTATTGATAAATAAATTAGAAAGTTGTTATATAAGTAAGTGTATTATCTCATTAGTTTGTGACAGTTAACCAATATTATATTATGTAATAATTATTATTACGTTATAAAATAATAATTGTTATATCTAGTCAGCACACGATAGAACTAATAATTTTTATGCGCGTTTAATTCAATGTTTATCCATAAAATGCAGTCCCATTCCCTAATTAAAACGACATGAAAATTAGTTCAAAAAGTTCACACAT
This sequence comes from Oconnorella tubifera, assembly GCA_034700105.1. Classification (NCBI taxonomy): domain Eukaryota; kingdom Metazoa; phylum Annelida; class Clitellata; order Enchytraeida; family Enchytraeidae; genus Oconnorella; species Oconnorella tubifera. The sequence continues at coordinate 12,636 of JAQIXG010000916.1, read as the reverse complement.
ATGTATTTTAATTTAATTTTAAAACTACTAACAATAATATAGCGCGTTAAAAATGGAAATACAGTAATAAATCACTATATATAATATTGGGATAGAAAAATTGTTTTTAGGCACAAAAAGTTGTAAAAAGTTATTTTTGACAACAAAACTTTGACGCTTGTTTCAATATTTTCCGTTTTACGAGATATAAAACTAAAGCATCACTAAGAATGATTTACAGCAAACAAGATAAAAAAACATTTACCTAAAAATATAAAACATTTTTGGTAATAAATTATAATTTGAAATATTTATTTTAAATTAAAGAACACATCAAACTGAAGCATAAGTTATATATTGAAGACTAGATCTAGTATCATAGGCTCTCCAATAAAAATACTTACGTGCATATACAATTTCAAGCAGCATATATATTCTTTTAAAATTATAATATTTTAAAAATACTTAAAAAATTACTAAGAGATTTTCAAATTTACTTATTCATAATTTAAAGTCTAATCAAACTTGGTTTATGAATGACCTATTTTAACCCTGGAATTAGAGGCTACTTGTGATTTGTGTAGTACGATTTATTATAAATAAATGTCTTTTATAATTTGTTAATAACTATGGACCCATATTGTCTGTCTTCTTTAGTTCATCAACTAACACGAATAAATGAATTTACTGCTTTCATATGATTATTTGTTTGCATCCTGTTGTAATTTATAAGTTTGACGTTTATAATTAAAGAAAACAATTATAAACACTTATGTTTATATAATATAATTATACTGAATTTGGGCCAGTATAACATTACTTTCAAAACTATATAGAATATAATATATTAAAACTAAACTTCTGTATAATTATTGTTAGATTGTACCAGATTGAATGAACACTAATCGTTTACCCATCAATACGTCTTGTACTATACAACTTTTAACAGTTTTCAATCAACAGTTTTAAATTCAAAATAAAACTAGCCATAAAACTATCTGTAGTCTAGTTTCTGGTGTTTTTAAACGTTTATAAAAGTTTCTAAACTTTCCAAATGTTGTTAAAATTTCTAACTATTTAACGAATCATTTTAACAGCAAGCTCTGTTTGATGATTGGCAGCATTATTCCACCAAACTTCAGATACCATCATCCCAACACAACAGCTTAAAAACAATAATGAACATCTTCTTTAGCAATAATACAGAAACGATGAAATTTCTACAACAAAAAGTTCTATATAAAATCTCTTTGTATATATAGATGAGTATAACAGGTATACGCCCAAGAAATATAATACTTGTTGCGGAGTAAGAAGAGCGGGGGAGCCACGTGTCTCGACTTTATTCAGGAAACAAAAAAAGATGACCGGACAATTCGGAGCCGGACATTTTAAAGCGAAATTTTTTTATTAGGGTTAGGGTTACATTTTTATTAAGGTTATGGTTAGGGGTTAACCGAATTGTCCGTTGCTAATTGTCCTGCTTCGAATTTTACTAGAACCTGAAAAGGTATCATTAAATATTTAACTTAATAATGAGACTAGTCTATTAATATGATATTTAAATAATATAGGAATTATTTTTGTTGTTAAATTTATATGCATTTGACCATAGAAATTTTTAACTAAAAGCTACAGAGAATTTAATTTAATAAAAACAGGCACACATTACTGTATAAAAAAAACGATAAAGAATATATAGAGGTAATTAAATTATATCAGTATTTATATTTACATTTCTAACGATTTTCAAATAGTTAATATATTAAAGCATATTATACTACACAATATAAGCATAATATTACATTATTATAAACTAATGCATATACAACATATATTTCTGTACCTATTCTAAAATAATACATTGAAATTAAAATGAAAAATAAAAATTATCTAGCAAAGGATATGGAAAATATAACTGGCAGCCCTACTAGAAAATAGAAGAAAGAATTTACATGAGAATTACTGTAGGTGAAAAGACTAGATAGCATTATCTCTGCTTCATCATAACCATGAACTATAAATCATACGCTTCATCCTTCAGTTAATTCTACATGGCAATGTTGTGGAACAGAGAAAGGTAGCTTTTAGTAATCGACTTGCATATATATTTCACAAACAATATATTCATGTGTTTATAATTCATATGTATTTGTAAGTAAGACTGCTGTTATTAGCATATCGATTTGTACACAATGGTACAAATTAATTGCAATTTGTTGTAATGTCTAACATGTTCTAACAATATTTTCTGTTGTAAAATATTTTATTACCGTTTTTTAAAACAAATGCCGGATGTCCAAAAAAATTAATTTAATTTCAATAATTTAGTCTATCATTGGTATAAACATCTAGTATTTAATTGCAAATACTAAATGTTTTTACCAATGATACATTAAAAAATTCAAATATCACGAGTCCAACGTAAAAAAATGACAGAAATTTACCGGTTCATAATATGATTCATTTTTGCACTAAATACGTAGGTTTCCAAATTTTGAAATCGTGAATAACAAAACGAAAATTAACGTAATTTAATTACTACAAGTAAATAGAAATCAATTAACAAAGTGGAAAACATTCATTAAAAAAGCTACCAGCTGACATTATGAATAGTATAATTGTATTGATGAACTATATGCTATTGCGCAGTAATCCCAATAAACACATGTTAACACACTCTAGGTTCCTCCACCTATATAATATATATGTTCTAACATATCATATAAGGTCTACTTAATTTATAATTATAGCATATAATTTTTATGTGTTAAATATATGCTGTGTTGTAAGTGCATCAAATAATGACAATACAACCGCGTACACATAAAATAATCAGTTAAGCACAAGTATAAATTAAGCAAAAGAATGTATTCTCTAAACGCAAGTCAAGGTCCGTTAGAGAAGTGGTTAGAGCGTTGGATTCGAAACCGATAGATCCAGGTTTGAATCCCGGTTAACTCACTATTCTCAAACTAGCTTCACTCTTTAGTAAGGTGCTTAAATTGACAGCTACGTCTTCGACATCGTTATTACGATAATCCAGACGTAAAACGTAACCTTAACCTTAAACACAAGCTTAATTGAAGCATAAGCGTAAAATAAGCATAAGCATCGAATATCATATCGTAATTTCAGTTTATTTCAATTTCACATGTAAAGTGACTGATTTCAACTTATTAATAACTTTTAAGTGACTGATTTAAACTTACGCAAGCGAAATAGAATCAATTTATGATGAGAAAAGATAGAAATCTTTGACAGTTTACTGCTGGGTTTATATTATAGTTCTGTGGCTTTTTTATCCTTTTGGTTCATCCTTTTTTAATTACACTTGATAATTAAATAGTAATTATTTAATTATCAAGTGTAATTAAAAAAGGATGACAGTTTCATAAATTAGTCAAATCAAAATGTAATATTCATTTCAGTGCATTTTGAAGAGTTTATATATATTTATAAGCTTCGCTAGAGGGCGGTGGTTCAATTAGTAGAATAGCTTCCTATCAACACAAAATCGTGAATTCGATTCTCAATTGAAACACAGAATGAAAATTTTGAAAGTGTCATAATGTAAATATAATTTAAATGTCATAAATGTTATAAAATAATTTATTGCAACCGCGTGACTGTACAGTGAACATACACTTGTTACCAGATGTTTTATCCACTAGGGCATTTATTGTGTGTGTACATAATCGATTCAGCTAATTTATATCGCCAATGACTTGATCACACGTAACTTTAATTAATCACGTGTTGAATCACTTATAAGTTTAAATTTATTTTTAAATACTACAGATTTAAATTTTAATATTCTTGTTATTTACGTTTCATTACAGATTTTCTGTAATAAAACGAATCAGTTCGGCTTATTTAATTGCTATTACGATATTTTTCTTCATAAACAACCCTGAAATTGCACGAAAATCACAAAATTTCAATAACCACTAGTATTTGAGAAAACATTGAAATCAGCAATACATGTTACCGCCCGTTGCGAAAAGAAAGAAATTTGCAAGAAAATCTAGAAATCGTTTATTATGACAAGCTCGACCAGTTCATTTCGCCGGGTCAAACGTTTAAAAGAAACTCTGATTAATATTTTCAAAAGCCATCAATCAAAATCGGTCCAGTTTCAAACGTTTTCATTATCGGTCAACGTATACAGTAGATTAGATAGAAGAGAAGGGAAAGAAAACTAAATATCCAGGAAGCAATTTGATACAGCAATGGACCACTATTCGATGGAGGGGGGACGCGATCCAGAGGGAAGGGAGCGGTGGTTTACCAGAAACATTCGTTCTCAATAAATTATAATATGGAGTATTTAATTCATTTGTAAAAGCCATAATATGGAATTCATATTTTTTGGCAATTTCGCATCGATATATTATGTCGATGCAAAATTGCAAAGAAAAAATTATATTTATTTTAAGACGTTATTTGTATATTTAACACATTATTTACTATCATATTAAACATATTACATAATAACGTATTAAACACATTACAAGATTTTAAACATATTATGTAGTAACATTAATAAGTTATTACGTAATGTTTTTAATATGCTATAATGTAATGTGATTTACATAACATATTATGTAATAGCATACTAAACACATTACATAATGAAATATTATGCACATTACACAATGAAATATTAAACACATTACATAATCATAAATTAAACAAATTACATAATAGCATATTAAACACATCTTACATTATAATTTTAACGAAAATATGACTAATTTATAGTAGCAATTAACTCAGTGTTAAATTACATTGGATTTCTCTTTGAAGCTCATATATTCATTAACACTCCAATTAAATTTCCCAGACACCTTTGACTTAAATCGCTGGCTTTATTTAAAACGAATATATTCTATACTAAGTGCAATTGGTCTGGTCATCTTTGATCTTTCATCAGCATTTCGTAAATAGTGAATCTCCACATGTTATACTGTCAGTCAATATAAGAGAAAATAATATAAACAAGGGACGTTATGCTAAGTATAGAAAAGTTTCATCAATTCAATTCATTCAGGTTTGAAAGTTAAAGTAAAAGTCAGAAGTTTTCAGTCTATTATGGAGAAAAATGCGACAGGCAAGAATTTGAGAGATAAATAATTATAAGACATATAATATGACAAAAAAATCTAACTCGTGATTAGGTTAACAATAATAAAGAACGCAAAAACAAATTAAAAACTGATATATCATCAGGAAATTAAAGAGAAAAAGAAAGAATATGCGAAAATAAAAAAGAGAAACAATTGTTGAAACAAAGGAGAAATAAAGAAAGAATTACAGCACAGAATAAAGAAATTCAGCAACGAATTTAACAGATAAACAAGACGTTAAACATATAAAACTTTACAGCGCTTCAAGCATTAAACGCGCAATAAAAATTGTACTTAAAACAGTAGCTGTGATTTCAGACGTTGTAATGATCGAAAGCGCGAGAGATTAACTTACGAAGATAAAGATAAATATTCAAATACTGATTACGCTTAAATATTAGTTCATCACTCTCTCACACAACTGTGTGATAACCAGCAACATTCTGATGGTATCCTATAACGGTGAATCATCATGTAACGCTAGCAGCTGAGACATCAACTTTTCTGCTGTTTTAATATCCATAGATTGCTTACAAGTTTAGCTTGTAGACGATACAATAAAACGAGGTGTGCCAAATCTTTATTGAGGGGTGTTCTTTATTAAGACCCACGATACATTATAGAGTAAAACTTTCGGAAATAAACTTTCGGAAATAAAATTGTTCAAAATTTTGACGATACACTACAGAGTAAAACTTCCACAAATAAACTTTAGCAAATAATTTTTTTGAAAATGCGTAGTGTATAGGCACTTTTATATTTATTAGAGGGGTCAGAACGTTTTGACGATCGGGAAATTGAGGAATTGAACAACATTTAGTAAGACATCGTTTAAAAAATACTACTTTTGTACGCAATTCGTTACATGAATTACATCATGTAGGATTATACATTTTGAACTTCTAAGATACACCAATACATTTGAAACAATTTAATCCTTTTAAGTTCATCAATCTATACACCAAATGTCATCTTAATTACAGGATTTAGCGTTCACAAAGTTACACCATACTTTTATAACTGTAAATTTAAAACATAAAAAACTCAGCTTTCAGAGCTATATTTAATAAAATGTTGTAAGAGGAAGTTGCCAGATTTTCTGCCGATGATCAATGAAACGTCAACTTGACAAGTAAAATATACAATATAGACAAGATACACGTATAAGTATAAATATACAAGAATGAGATGAAGAAGAGTATTTAAATTTTAGAGTATATCCTAAGAGTATTTAAACAGACATTGACTCTAAAATAAATTGATAAAAATATAAATAACGATGAAAACTAGGACGTGGGTTACAATGTGCCTATTATGAAGCTGACTGGTGACTGCAGTTAAATTGTTTTAATTTTCTTGATCAAAGTACATCAGTGATACTTAATTTAAATATGCGATAAAAAGAAAATAAACTTCAACATAGGGCATATTACTACCGATATTTTTTTAGAGGAAATGGTTTAATTTGATACACAATAAGTTAGAATATAAGTTAAGTTTATGATCTGGATTATCGTATTAGTCAATCGATATCCTAGACAATCGAAAATGGTATTACTGTTTCCTAGCACGAAAGTCAACCACTTTACCAACGAGATTTGACAATATAGTCTATACTTTATCAAAAATAAAAAAAGGAATAAAGGACTGAAATTGAAATATAAATTAAAATTAACGGTCAACAATAGAAATGTGTAGCATTAATAGGATAAATCTTATAATAACATAGGAGAAACAGAATAATACAATTATAATTTTTTATAAAAAATTTAATGTAGGCCTACGTTGAAAAATCTGAACTCAATTTCTTAATGTACCTTTATTTATTTATCTTGCATTAAATCAAATTAATTCTATTAATAAAGGATCATTTGACATATACTGAAGTCTGAAGGCATACATATCTAAAATCAAAAATAAATTAGCGCAAACACAGGTGGTATATCGTCTTTTTTACAATCACAGCTTATCTTCTAACTTATAATCTAATAATAAATTTTAATCTTGAATGAACTCGCTGTAGATTACAGAAAGGACCAAAGGTTAGGAATTAGAAGTAAAGAAACGCATGCAGGATACTATACAGAAGCTTGAGAAATGAAACAGAAAAAACTTCCTGATGTTTACATTCAAATCTAAACATTTATGTTACTTTAACGCTGGAGAAAAACAAAATAATCATCGCATGCAAGTTGATGAAGAAACAGGCCTCAAAGCAGGGCATGACCCGACAAATTGTCCCAGACAAATCGGCCCAGATAAATCGGCTCAGACAAATCGGCTCAGACAAATCGGCCAAGACAAATCGGCCCAGACAAATCGGCTTAGACAAATCGGCCCAGACAAATCGGCCCAGACAAATCGGCCCAAACAAATCGGCCCAGATAAATGGGCTCAGACAAATCGGCCCAGACAAATCGGCCCAGACAAATCGCCCCAAACAAATCGGCCCAGATAAATCGGCCCAAACAAATCGGCCCAGACAAATCGGCCAAGACAAATCGGCCCAGGCAAATCGGCCCAGATAAATCGCCCCAGAGAAATCGGCCCAAACAAATCAGCCAAGACAAATGGCACAGACAATTCGGCCCAGAAAAATCGGCCCCCACAAATCGGCCCAGACAAATCGGCCCCCACAAATCGGCCCAGACAAATCGTTCCAGACAAATCGGGCTAAACAAATCGGCCATGTTAAAATGGCCCAGACAAATCGGGCCTGAAAAATCGGCCCACATAAATCGGCCCAGACAAATCAGCCGAGACAAATCGGCCCAGACAAATCGGCCCAAATAAATCGGCCCCAATTATTAATTTCTTGGATTACGGTTAGGGCTGCTACATGACACAAATAAAGGAGTATCATTTCTAATAAAAATTCTTCAATGACGTAAATTGAAGTTTTAATTAAGTTTTATTCATTAAACTAAGTCTATTAAATCAATTTATTAGTGTTATTAATTAGACCTTACTTAAAATTATGCTACAGTTTCAACATTAATTGATGTTTCACAAAATAGATTCAGTAAAACAGTATACAACAGAATAACAGTATAAAACAGTAAGCTATAGCTCTATGTTGTTTATCATTAAAAAGCATTATTTTACAGCATACTATAAACCAATCAATCTACTCTTAGACATAAGACTACCATAAAGAATAATAAATCACATAATCAACAGTACATAATCTTTATCCTTGCATAGTTTAGGATGAAAAAACAGTAACCCAATCCAGTCGTGTTTACTTTATAGAGATTCGAGATTCTCAGCGTTTTTGTGTTGACAGATTTCAACCTTTATGAGTTTGAGTGAAGTCGAGCTCTGTATAAAAAAACTGAGCTCAGTGAGTGTGGATTTTCATTTATTTATTTATTTTATTATCAAGTCAGTTGGCTATGACTTTGACGTTCACCAGTGATGCTAAAAATTTATTTCAGAGTACTATGGCTTGTAAAGCGTTCAGTATATGCAGTAATAATAAAAATGCAAGAGTAGAAATTAGCGAAAAGTCTCTGGTTATTTGTTAACATAAAATTTTTAGATTTTTTAAAGTCAAAATGATGTAATAATTCAATATACTCTTATAATCCGATAACTTTACACTGCAGACTACAAGTTAAACTAGAGAATTAGTGAAATAAAACCAGCTTATATAAATAAGCTGAATCGTTTACAATAAAATTACATTCAATTCATTTTAGCAATTTCTTGATACTTTTGCAAATGTTTTACTCAAATATTCTTTCAAGTGTTCTATGTAGTTACATCCAGGGCCGAATTAAGCATCAAAATGACTAGATCCCCCCCCCCTTTTCTCCACAATGTAGGCTTCACGTAAAAAAACTTATGTAAATGACTATTGCGAAAATTCGGAATATTATGCTGCTTAATTGCATATAACAAGTTGAATATAAACTAAAGTATAAAAACTACAATCTAAATTCCCAATGGTTAAAAGTATCATATTATAATCCTAATCCTAATCGTAATTAAACCAACATCCTAAACCAGCAATTATTGAATCAACGTAACTAAACCCTTGCTTCAATATGGAACTCGACTTTAAAAGCTATTATTTCAAAGTTAAAATATTTGGGCGTGTTGCCACTCATTAAGAGATAAAAACACACAAGACATCAACACAAAGTAGTGATGAAAGGAAATACCAGCCGCCCAACATATGACCTTATTGACCTCATCAGGTCAGCTTGTGTAGCTCATATGTTTCAACCAATCAAACCAGTTGATAAGACTTTAATAATGACAGCACTGTGTTAGTCATAATGGGGCACATAAGCATACGTTAATAGCGTACACTACGCTTGTACTACACATGGATAAGTACGCTACGTGTGTAGGCCTACGTATATTACGCGTATATTACAAGAGTGTGGACGTATATTACAAGAGCGTACATTGGGCTTAAACTTACTGTATAATAACGATACTAATAACGTTTACTTTAATGACGTAAATTAGTACCAGGATTTTGTACATAATGTTCGTTCACATATGAATAAAATTTTAAAAAGTAAAAGTTCACCGAAAACTGGAAACTATACTGTAAATTTGGCTGTAATTTAATTGACATCAATTTTTATTGAATGATATATTTAATCGTTTTTGTTCAATTTTTATTATTTGTAATTTCTTCCGCGTAAAAATTGAGCTTAAATCGAGCAATCGCTAATGGTAGTAGGCTTAAATGGCACATTTTAGCTAAAAAGTAGCAAAATGGAATTAATTTATATGTCTCGTTTGTAATTACAGACAGAGATTACAAGGTGCATAAATATCAGCATCATCATCACATCTGCTCATTTACACTGAAGCAATAATGACTGGGCAGATCGTATTGCATGCATGCATCTCAAATTATTGATGTGTGCAAGATGCGAACTGTGTAATGTATCTACATATTAAATTCTGTAACATAATTATTTTAGATTAACAGTTTTTTACAATCATAATATATAATAGAGAATCATTAATCTGATAAAAAACATAAGCATCTTTTCTTTTCAAAAAAGTTGAATATAGCAATCACAATTATAACTTACAGTATAGGATTAATATATATTTAATATATCGTATAGCATAAGATTTAGAATTAAGTACATATGAACAACTTCACATTTGTACAACTACTGTGTGTAGTGTATTACATGAGAAAGCATACATAGTGAATGGTCAGCATAATAGAACAGACTTCGAGTAATTACTACTAAAACTGAATTTAAATAAGTACTGTTAAAACAATGAAAACTGCGATAAGAAATTTAAATGGATAATGACTCTCTTGTTTAGTATTATTTATGCTTTTATTGTTAAGAGTAGTTAATCCCTGAAATAGCCTGTAGCTTTTCTATTTATCATAATATTTATTCTTTTCATTTACAATTTTCATGAATAATAATACGATATCGATCAATTTTGATAAAAATTAATTTGTTCACTAATTCTAATAATTCTAAGCTATTCTTTGAATTTTTCTCATCCGCATTGTATATAATATTTTCAAATAGATTATCCAAGTATGACAACATAAAAAAAACATTAATATAAATACATATTTCAAATCACAATCATAATTATAATGACTTTTTAATTCAAACTTACCTTAAATTGAAACCTTTCACTCAACTCACATCTAATTCAGTCGTATTCCTGAAAATCGAACTTTTTCGCTGCAAATCGTTTAACAAGTCGCTGAATCTCTTCTAAATCTCAAAACAAAGCGTCAAAGAGTTAAAGTTTGAAGATTAATGACTTTAGCACAATAGCGCAGCTGACCAGCGCTTAGTCATTGTATAGGCTATACATAGCTGCCAATATATAGCTAAACTTAGGCTACTGATGCTGCTGCTATATAATTGTAAAGTTTTTACCGAGCTCGCAACAACATGAATCTTCAGACTAGTAAAGAACGTATATCAGGTTTAATAAAGTTTATGTTAACTCTGGGAGGGGGAGGGGGTGGTAACCCTTGTTATAAAATGAGTTTTATAATTACTTATACAAAGATATTACATTACTTATATAAATAATTTGGTTACAATATTAGTATGAGATTATGGTTTGATTACGGATATGTTTATATTACAAGTCGAAAATGTTCTCAATAACAAAACGCTAAATATATTTTCAAAGGACTTTGAATGAATTATATGCAATAGCTTATATTATTCATTTGCATAAGCTAATAAATTTTTAATTGAAATTTACGTTTGTTAAATGAGTTATTGTTAACTTTAAGATGCACTATATTCTGTAAATTAAAAATGAGGCTATTATTTATTCATTATTTGATGTTATGTTAATATAAATATTCACTTTTTAGGTCTGTATCTAGATCAAGCGCAGTACATACAATTATTTTCAAAGGCATTACTTTTTATATTTCAACTAGAAACTACTTATTTTACTAGTTTAATCAATGACCAATTTTATTTCTTAATTGCTATAAATTATATTATTTTACCAAATGTAACATTAATATAAATTATATTATATTATTTTATATTGTTTTATATTTAATTATATTAACATTCATGATTTGAATTTTTTCTCTGTTTCTGTACTAAAATGATTGTTCTATTCTCAAATTTAAAATTCTACCTTACCGCCCCTCTTACCCAGCTGGTACCTGGTATAACCTGCCTAGCGATGAAAGATTTTTGAAGATTCATCCAAACACCTCTATTTTCTCCTTGTGCCTGCCGCCTGCGAATAGATCAGGAGAAGACGCAGGCTCACAGGCGTGCCTGCAGCCTACGCATCATCTTTCATAATAATACTAAAGTCTATACGTGAAGCATAAACATAACATGTTCTTATGTTATGTTTAAGATAAGATGTTAAACTTTATTTTAGATATATGATTCAAGATTTGTCAGTTTCAAAATGATTTTTTTTCTTTGCGAAAGTCATTTTTGCAGATAAGTAAAAATTTAATAAAGGCTGAAATATTAATAAAAAGCACTGATTATAGAGTAGAGATAATTAAGTTCTTTAACATATGTGCATTTATTTTATTCCAAGTATCTGAATTAATTTCTATTGTTTTGTCTTGAATTTTATTCTTGTGAAATAAATATTTATGTATAATCTAAAATAAGGAGTTATTATTGTTAATTGGCGTTTGAAACCAGTAAAAGTTTAATCGAATTGGAAACACCAAACCGACACCTACACCTACACCTACACCTACACCAAACACCTACCTGTGATCTTTTATTTGGTTAATCGCTAGATGGTGTTTGTTACCTCTGCAAGAATGATTTAAAATTCAAGTCTTCGACTTTATTAAGGTTATAGTATTAAGTTAAGTTAATTAAGCGTTTTTGTGATCAAGGTAATTATTTTAGTTGACTAAAATAATTAAACTGAGAAATATGTTCGACTTTCTATACAGTGACAGTATTTATACAGTTATAAGCCTACAGTTATTATTATTATACTAGTTATAACCCGTCAAAAATGACGGGGGGGGGGGTGGAGAGTGGGTGGGGAGAGAAATATTAATTGC
>JAQIXG010000915.1:0-26088 GCA_034700105.1 Oconnorella tubifera | reverse complement strand
TTGAGAGAGAGAGAGAGAGAGAAAGAGAGAGAGAGAGAGAGAGAGAGAGAGACTGATTGAAGGAAGCCGATAGTCTTGTAGTCGAACATTTTGTTATTAAACTCAGCTTTGATTCTATTGCTGAGTTTAGTCTCTTTGCATTTATATAGTCGTATGATAGTCGCTGCATTTTTATTTTTGCATTACAATTATTTTATATATCAATATCAGCTCTATTATATCGATATATCGCGTAAAGTTTACAATTATTATATATCTATTATATTAACTTCAATATTCTGTTTGTAACTATAAAATCATATATTAATGATATATTTAATAAACATTAAATAAAACATTAAATAAAACATTAAATATTACGTTTAGAATAAATAAATTTCTAATTAATGTTTCTACAGTCGATATAGAATTTTTTTGTGTTGGATTATCATCACTTATTTATGGGATATTAGAACAAAATATTACGATATAAAAAATAAAATGGATCAAATTTTGACGCGATTTTGAATACATAACTTTCAGTTTGAAAGTTTTCACGAACAGGTTTGAAATATTTAACTATTAGCTTTAAATGTATTCTTATATAACTAGTTTTATATCAAATTACAAATAACTGTCTGTGTAATTATTGTGTATTTATTTCGCATTCAAGTGTGAGAAAGCCATGATTTTATTTGAAACATAATTGATACAAAGTTTAACCTAATTAATGTTTTGGTGTATATCCTGATTAAATTATATTAATTACACAATTTAGGCCTAATTACTTGATTAGTTTATCGTCAATAGTAGGCCTATATATGACACTGTATAATACATAGGCCTGTTACATAATTGTATAATTCAATTATAATTCGATTTATCGCTTCCTATTATTCAGAATTATTTAATAATGGCGGAAATAACTGTTTAACTAAACTGTCGTTTATTGATAAACAATTCTGTTTGCAACCGCAGCTAAACATCATTAACAAAAGTTCTCAAATGAAGTTCATTTTAAATATCAATAAATGCTTTTCTATTTTTGTAATTTATAAAGTTATTCTATAAAATGCCACTGATTTACATGAAATGCAAAATTAATGTCAAAAATTAATTTACTGGTACTTCTAACATCTGGATTAGAGCATTGTTTGATGATATCTCAGATGTAATTGCCAGTCTAAGCTCTTATTAAAGGGTGCAACAAGTCAGCGACATAACTAGCTTTCACAAGAATCGAACCTGAGTGTGTGGGTTCCAGGTTTGATTTTCGTGAATCGATTCTGCAACCCACGCGCCTAAGTGTGCTCTTCAAATTCACTAACAATCTTTAACATCATTTTTTATTTTTTGTTATGTCCATAAGCATTTATTAAATGTTTGAATTACTGAATTATTGTGAGAATGACGCGATTGTACCATCTTTATATTTCTTCAACATTTCTCTTCTACATTTTTCTCACAGATTTTCTATTTTAAAAATCAATTAACATTGTACTTGATCTTTGCTCGGACTCGGACTCTATTAGACAACTTGGTGGACCACAAAAATAAACAACTCACACGGTACAGGCGGCATGCCTCTATAATAATAATATCTAGTTTTGAGAAACGTGATTATTTCAATATTATCGTATTCGACGAGAGCGAGCGCTGTCTTTAGAGAGAGAGAGCGAAACCAAACTGCGAAATTGTAGCAAAGCTTTACTCGCCGACCTCCAAGCGACGCGTATTTGTATACGATACATATCACTGGACAATGGCCATGGATTATGCAGTGTTTATAACCCTAAATAGTTTTTATTTTCTTTCTAATTTGTGTTTTACACAGTGTAGGTTATGGATTAAAATTGATAAAACGTAATAGATTATATTTTAATTAGTTTCAATCGCAGTTCATGCAGATTCGTAAATTATTTTAAGATCATAATATTATTAAATAAGTTCTTATTATTTGGTATATGGTTATCGCTCGACTGACGCACTTTATTAATGTATTATTTATAAATAATTTTTATATCTGCGGCGAGCACAAAGAACCGTGACAAAGATTTTTATTTCGAGTTCACTCGTGAAAGTTATTAGCGCTAGGGTTACATTTTTAATTAGAAAAAATTAACAATGAACCTTTGTTAGTTATAGATTACATTTCAAATAAAATCTATGTACCTTGTAGGTTAAGTAGGGTAGAGTCTGGGGTCAGTTGATTTTTCAGGATTTATCACGTTTGGAAAGAGATTCTTATAAAATTGCTTGTTTTTAAAACGATTTTTGTTTTAATTTTTACTGAAAAGCTTTAACAATTATAGTGATTTTAAAAGATTTAGATTTTAGTAAATTGAATTATTTACATTCCTCAGAAGAATTTAAATAATGTCAAGAATTAGTATCTAAGGTCCGTATACGCTATTTAGCTGTAGAATAGATAAGTTCGTACTTGATATTGCACATATATTTCTCTTATTATGTATTTTCTTTTTCTGTTAATTTGTGTTAGGATTATTTTATTGTTAGAATTGCCCTTTGGGGAGGTGGGGTGGGGAGGGAGGTGGGTTGGGGAAAGTGGGAGGGATGGGGGATGCTAAAAATAATAATCTTTCCTTCTCTCGTTACTTCATTTTTCGTTTACTAATTATTACAGTAAAACTGTTTTCAAACGGTTCGCATATCTCATCACACGCTGAGTATTTACAAGCGTTTCGTTTTTCATCAACTTGTGCTAACAAGCTGAGGTCATCGGGTGAGACGGTACTAATTGCATTTTTTGCAAAATATCTTGTAAGCAGATGGGCTGAAAATGAATAATAGCCCAAAATACAGTTTAAACTTTAAAACAAACTCGAAGTGAATATAATTTAAGAGACTGAATTCCGTTTTGAAGCTAAGTGGCGATATTTGATAAGCTATTTTATGTCATTAAGAAAGTATCGGGTTGCTATGATTGAAAACTTGATTTATAAAATTGATTGATTGATTTGATTGATTGATTAATGCTTGCCAGGAAAGAAATCGATAGTGGACTCATTTATTGTCAGACAATTATATATTTATTGCGTGAGATATAATGATGAAATAAAATCGATTTTTGAATTGTCATGTTCGTTAAAAATAAAGTATATGCTACTCTTCCCTCCCCCTCCCCGCCCTCCCCACTAAATTATAATATTAACCATATTATAATTAAGGGGGAGTGCCCCTACTGCCTTTACGGGACTTGAGCCCACACGCGCTCCCATAGTTAATTGACGAAATTTAGATACAGGCCTAATTTAATTTAGTAACAGTTAGGCCTATAATTTACAAAATATTATGTCATTTCTGATCTCATTTTAATTACTGTAATCTGACTAAATCTAATTTTATATCCTGTCAATCCAGGCTTAATATAAAAGTGACTTTGTACAAAGTTTTTGCATCGTGTCTGTTATTGTCTAATACTCACTGATAATAACACATAGTTATGATGTAAGCATTTGCTTGCGATATAAGCCTGTGTTATAATAGTGTATACTCTTGTATTTTATTATTAAATCTGTTTCAGTATCCTAAATAAGATATGATTTGTTGTAATATGACTTACTTATAAATTGTCTTATCTAACGAAGTTATTTTATAATGTGTTAGTGTTAACACATTATAATTACAGGAATATTTAAATGTGAGAATCGTGTTAGGCATAAGTTAAAACTATGGTGTATTAAAATCATTAGTCATACCTTTTTAAGATTTACACAATACATAATTTAATATTTATAAATACAAGAGATACAAAATATATATATTGTTGGATGGAGGAGAATTGTCAACCGCTCTAACTTTCCTTCGCAAGGCTACATTTTACTTTTAAATATTCCTGTAATAAATTCTCTATATAACTACCTTCATATTTCATTTGTCTTTTTCTAATTTATCTGACAGCATTTATACAGATTTCTCTAATATTTGCTTTCAATCCTTTCACAAACATCACCCCAGTGACTCTCTCTCTCTTCCTCTCAACTTTATATAATCATTTTTATTTATCGCTTTTTCTCTTTCGAAAAGAAATTCTTTTCGCTTTCAAAAGTCTACATTAATCTTACATTCATTTTTTGGCTTTTTTCAGGGTAAGCTAGCCCCCCCGCTAAGCCGTGATCTAGTTATGTTATGATCGGTCGCCTCGCTCCCTGGACCTGGTCCCACCAAGGCAGACACAAAGAAGGGTCGCCCCCGGGCCAGACGCGTCAGGTAAAAAGAAAGAATTATGAGATTTTTATTCATAGAAGCTTTCATTCATTAGGTGTTGTGAAAGATGATGCTTGCAGCGAGGGCTTGTTTTTAACTAGCCTGTTTAACTTAGTAGCCTATAGTTTGATTAATGTTTTTTGTAGATGATAATTAGAATCTTCAATTGTTGTTTAACTAGGGTTAGGGTTAGCGATAAGATGTAATTAGGTATGAAATTGATTTTAGTTAGGGGGCGGGTCTGGTTAATAACTAGACCTCGTTACAGGATGCTGTTATTTGAATGAGTAATAGTTAGCTTGATAAGTGTAATACATCATAAATATGTCATCTAGGTCTACAGTTTATAAAGAAATGTAATAATATATTTTTGTATTATAATAATTACCGTGTAATCAAGATTTTAAAGGCTAGTTTCTCACGCAATATATGTTTATAATTCACTGGGATTATTAGTAATATTGATAGAACATGAATTCAATTTAGGACAAAATGATACGCTTTAGATTAAGAAACGTTTATTATTGTTTGAATATTTAATAAAAAATATTGGATAATATAATGAAGTGACATCATGTTAATTTTGTAACAAAAGACACCTTTATTTACAAGTCAATACTGACTATAAGAGTCGTGTTATTGATCTGTTTAAGTAATCCCTTACAGTACCAGCAGCAGCCTTACAGTACCAGCCTAAACAGGTCCTAATAATTTAATTAAATATATCTGATTCTTAATATATTCGCACTTATTTTACGCAATAAAATCACTACTTGTAAAATATACAGTTAATAAAGTGGCAAAGTTAGCAAATATTAACTGCACCGAGTATTTACACAGCTATTATAGGCAGAGATACATTTGCTTTTGCATATTTCGCATAGCTAACTGTAATAGAATATTTATTTCAAAGCGAATTAATCCTTAAAAAAGACTTGAATCGATTTTTGATGATTAAGTCAGCCTTGGGTGTTTATTCAGCTGAGTAAATATATATTAACTGTAACGTTACGGTGTTAACTCTTGTTTTCGCACTTGTGGTGAAATGCATATCAATATGAAGTTATGATAGTTGCGAAAGAATTATAGCATTTTAGACCATAGGCTTTATTTGCGAATCTTTATTTCTATGAAGTAAAAATAATTTGAATTCATGCACTTAAAGATGATGAATTTTAATACAGTAGAGACTTACTGTTCATATAATTGATGCTAAAAGAAAACATAAACATTATTTATCAACTTAATGTTTCTGCTATATTTTTAATAATACTTTCATGAGCTAAGTTATTAATAGTAAATTTCTATACTGAATTTATTGTGTCATACATTATGCGGTAATATTTCAATTATAATTACATCAATAAGTTATTATAACCTATTTTTGGGTTCTTCTAGAATTGACCAATAAAGATGCTACACATTTCAATTTACTCCTAATGGCTTTCATCTCACCCCCTTCCATCAACCCCCCTCTCTCTCACCCCCGCGCCCCATATCCCCCCATCACCTTCCTCTTCTTCCTTCTTCTCCAAATCTCCCAAATCACCACCGACTCCATCGCCTGCCCTAAACCCTGCTTCTGCAACTCCGCCAGCAAGATCGTCTACTGCTCACGTCGAGGTCTCACTCGCATACCATCAGGCATTTCCTCTGACTCTCTCCAGCTCAATCTCAACGTCAATGTCTTTCAGTCACCCGTCCTTGAAAAATCCAACTTCACTGGACTCGACTCCCTCGAACATCTCTATCTCAGTGAATGTGGCATAGAAAAGATCCAGCTGGGTACCTTCGTGGATCTCGCGAACCTAAAATGGCTCGATTTGAGCAACAATCGCATTAAGTCAGTCAGCGAATTTGGCTTCAATGGTCTGACCCTTCAACATTTGTTTCTCAACGGAAATCGACATATTAATCTCGTTTCAGAATCTTTCGATGGATTGATCACCACCGGGTTGTACCTCCACGATTGCTCCCTCTCTCGGCTTCACCCCGATGTCCTCGCGCCTCTTAATTCTTCCCTCAAGTACCTCTGGTTGAACGGCAACGAGTTGGATCGACTGGATCGCCGCTTTTACGACATCTTCTCCCAATTATCCCATCTTCGTTTAGGATCGAACCCTCTTCACTGCAACTGCGAGGTCGTCTGGCTGAAGGAATTCTACGATAAAAATGGGGATATTTTCAAAGGCGCGGTATTTCCGTCTTGTTTAACTCCACAGAGATTCCGAGGACGTTATTTCAGCGAATTATCACTCTTCGATTTCCGATGTCAAGCGCCAATGTTCAACAACATCGAAACGACTTTTGGCTTGACCAGCGGGAGATTGAAGTGTACGGCATCCGGAGATCCCGCTCCGACTTTGTACTGGATTCAACCGTCTGGGAAAACAACGAGGTACAGTCCACCTACTGATGAGGAAGCTCGCCAGAACGAGGGAGTACTTAGCCTAGTACCGACTGGTGGAGAGGAAGATGGGGGGAATCTCTTTGGGATGTATATTTGTATCGCGAATAATGACGCTGGTAACGTAACTTTGACGATTAACGTCTCATGGCCTCTTGTTAATGAGATGACGTCATCAACGGTTGGTTTAACGGAGAAATCAATCCCGGAGGATCTGTCTCAGAGAATCCACTTCATCATTCCAGTCACGCGGGAAATGGAAGAGCGCGTTCCAAAGTCGGTTGATGAGAGTCATCGGATATCGGATAAACAAAACTATACCGTGTTGAACCACATTGATGTACAGATTCTTGATGATGATGATTTACAGGAAGTGGTTCATTCAAAAAGATTGTTCACCGTGACTGAATTTGTGTGCGCCATACTTGGGGCCCATATCGGAACTCTTCTTCTATGCATCATCGTCATTCCGTTTATCTGTCGATCTCGCTGGAGACGACGTTTATTAGAAAAACAACGTCAGCAAGAACTGCATCATCAGCTGCACTACGAGCAGCATATAGAGTCCGCACGTCAGCAGCAGCTGTCAGCAGCTGGCTCAGTGGGGAGTACTCCGTCAAGGAGTAAGCTGCTTCACGAGCAGCAGAGGACTCCGGACAGTTGTGGGAGCAGTAGGCCGGAGTCCGTTTATTTAAACGGGCACGGAAGCCAGCTCCGACCGCATAGGCAACTTTATCTTACGGATTATCTGCTAACACCACCGAAATAGCGAGCAGACTGGTAGGTAGCGTAATAAGGGTAGATAATATATAGATGTAAAAATAAAAGTGTTGTTGTTAAAAGAATATGCAATGGTTATTTTTTGGTCAATTTTGTGCAATGCAAATATAGTACAAGAAATTATAATTTTTTTCTGGTATTTTTAATGATGCCATGGTTACTGTATGTTATTTTGCATTACATTTCATTGCATCTTTACTATGCAATTATGAATTGCATAGTTTACTGTATATTTACTAAATGCAATATATACATTGTAATTGTTGCATAGTCTTGCAATCTATGCAATTTTAAATTGAATGAATTGCAATTATAAATTGCATAGTAATAATTACTTATAATTTGAAGTTTTTAAGACTGCCAATGATTATAATACAAATAACATCTTATGAACTGGTCATTTGATAGATTAAGTTTTGTCTCATTATTACTTTAAACATTATTAATTACATAGCAAATGATGACTATATCTAATTGTGTTGTTTTCTAAATAAATACTGGACAACTTTTATAAATATTTGTGCTTTAATTAAGCCATTAGTAATGAATTTGTAACATCGTAGAGTAAGTAGAATCAGTTTTGATATTATCAAGATTTAGTTAAGATATTCAATTATTGATGAATAGTTCGTTTAATATAAATTATTGACAAAGTTATAATTGTTTAATCACTACTGATTATAGATATGCATTCATTGTAAGAATGATATCTACTTATGTTACAGAAAAATGTGCTGTGTGATCTAATTTAATTAACTATTTCTAACTGTTGTATTAAATTTTGTTTAGAAGTTAAAATACTGTGATAATTTCAATTTATAATTAATTCAATTTATAATACTAGATTATTATTGAAAACACAAATTTATGCAACAAATAAACATCTGTATTTAAATTGCTTGATAGTATTACAGACGCTGTATTTATCATTAAATATATGCTATTAATGTATTAAGATTAGTAAAGGGTGCAGCAAGTTAAATAATTTCACAAATAAACATCACTGATATATTACCTGCATCATTTTGAATTAAATATTCATTTATTTTAGTACTGTGTTTTTACTCAGTAGAAACATGTGTTATTATTATTATGCATTTTATATGTTGTTCATTATTGTTGAAATATGATCTAATGTAATTTGTCAAATACACTGCTTTTAATATTAATTTTACATTTTATGCAATATTAGATAAAATTGCGTGAGAAAGCACGTTCAAAGTTTTATGAGTTTTATGTCACTGATTTAGTTAATGTCACAATCTTAATTAAACGAATTGGTTTTACATACATTTTAATTTGTCTTTTAAGATATTGAGTCAGCTTTATCTGAGAATCTTATCGAAATAAAATTATAATATTTTAATTATCAGTGAAATTAAATAGCTGAAATTCTTGATTATCTTTATTATGTTAAACCGGAGAGGGAAGGAGGAGGGAGACAAATTAACATTTATCGCTCCCTAAATGGCATTCTACCTGAAATTATGAACCTATTAATTATCTTAAACATTTTTTGGTGTAAAATTCCTACGCAATAAATAAAATTTGACCCTTCCCCCCTTTTATCCCCCTGGTTAAAGTATCTGTATCCACCCCTGCACGCAGCCTACTGCCCATTTGTTATCATCTTTTAATGATTGATGAAATAAAAATGAAAACCCGACGCGCTCTGTTTATTTACATAGAAAGTTTGCAAGGCGTTTTTTGAAAGGTCATTATCGTAAATGTACACTTATACAAATCTCTCTTAAATATTATCCTATTAAAAAGTGCAATTATTATACTAATATGCGACATAAAATCGTCTTAGTTATATGATAAAAATAATAATCATATAAAATTAAGTAAAAAGAGTCGATAATATCTGAAACCCTTATTGCTTATGACCCCCCTTTCCTTCATTTATTGTTTACAATTAAATTTCCATAGATATACTTGGGTAAATAAAAGATTTAATTGATAAATTAAGATGGTCATTAGCATTTTTTTATATGAAACTGGGATCATGCCAAATTTTACCAATGATTGGGTATTATTTTGTCCAATATTTTTTTATATTAAAATTTTAAATACATGGGGCATTAACCCTTATTACACCCCTTAATGTGTTCCTTTAATATGGGAATTAAAGAACAAAACGATTTTGTAAATTTATTATTGTTGCATTGCGTACAATTTATGTTGTAAATAAAAATCTTTGATTTCTCTTGTTGATAGTATTGTTGTACTGATTGTATATGCAACTGCTTCATAAGATTATGCAACAACTTTATAAGCAATACGAGATATTATATATGTGTATACCAAATGTTGTATTATTTACTGCATTATGTCATTAAATGTTTCATTGTTTCAATTTGTTCAAATAAATTGAAATCTATTCAGAATTTGTTTGGTTTTATTTTAACACACAATATCATGGTAAATGTAATTTTATAAATAAAGTAAGTATATAACTATCCTTTATAAATAATGAAACACACACATTATTTGCTTACTGCTACATGTTATGCATTAATAAAATCACAATAATTAAAGTCAACGAAAGACATTAATGTTAATTTCAGTTAATTACGTTATAAATTTTATAATGCAATTAATGTCTGTAAAACGGATGAAAGTAATTAATTCAATTAACTGATCAAATATTTAACTAATCTTAATTAGCTTTGATATAGCGGCCTTTTTAAGTTTATTACAGGCCGCTAGCGTAGATAGCGTAATACTGTTTAATTAAAACAACATTAACTTTCTCGCTAATAAAATCTTACGATAATTTATAAACACTTAAAGTATAACCATAATTTGTTACCTAGGAAATATACAAAGGCAGTTTTAACTTAGTTTTAAATTAAACATAACATTTTAGACAGTGGCCATAGGCCTGGTTATTGTCACAATTTTTAAAGCCTGAAGATATTTAAAATGAAAATCATTATATTAAGGAATATAAAGAACTAAAGTACATTTTATTCAATAAAGTTTTATTCAAGTGCACATAACGTAAATAAAATAAGCATGTATTTGCATCATCTTAAGTTATCTCTGTAAAACTTTTATAAGGCTATATACATATATTATTATTTAAAGTATATTTTTATACGACAAAAATTGAACGAATAATGAGTTTGTACTAAAATAATAACTATTCTAAGATTTAAAAAGCTCAACGCTAGATTGAATATATACTAAAATGCGGTCTAATAAGTATAATTAGTATCCATGTCCATAGTATGCTAATAATAAAATACTAAACGTAAAATTGAATTGGCTATAAAATTACAAATGAACTTTTATTACTGAACAAATGATGATGACGATGATGATGATGATGATGATGATGATGCTAAATTTATAATAGACTAGAATTTCAGGTCAAGTTGATAACATTGAACTAATAAGATTATAATAAACGATTGTAGTACAGTAATTAAGCAATTGCCAATTATAATTATAATTACATAACACAGACAATTATTAGAAAATACATACATATATACGATCACCAATTCAAAACTGGAGTGAGGGGGGGGGGGGGGGTGAAACATATATACATTTGCCCCCCAATCTGAAATTTTAACAAAGAAATTATAATCCGACAGTTCGAACAATAAGTCATTATTTTACTTGAAATAAATAATAATAGCCTATTCAAGTGGCAGCCATCAAGTAACTTAGACTAAGCTCTGGAGACTACATTGTGTGGTTGAGTCAGATGCAATCAATCTCAAACTGACAACAATCGAACAGAATCCAAACCCAGAAAGACAATTTTACAAAAATACCTGTCATCTCATTCTCTGTTTATTCTGCTTCCATTTTCATTCATTCGCGCAGCTGTCATTCCGCTAACCCGCTGGGAATAATTGGAAAAAGTGTCAGTGGGGGGGGGAGGTTCTCAAGGAAGGGGGGGGGTAAAGGAAAGGGGGGGAGGCGAACTAACCCGACGTTAAATTGTGTAATCGAAACAAATCGAAAAACGAATTGAAATACAATCGTTACTGCTGTTTATTGTGTAATTATTGCTATAGATTTGAAACGAATACAGGGTGCTTCGGTTGTTTAGTTATATGTGCTATAAATTCGATTGTAATTTATCAATTCTTACGATATTCAACAAGCTACTCAATTATCAAGTTAAAATTGTTTTAGCTTTATCACAATTTATTCGTAAAAGTCTCGATAAATGCGACTTTGCGAATTAAAATTATTCCAAAAAATTTACAGATAAGCACAAAATGTTTAATTTAAAACATTAAATTTGTGTATATAACTAATTAATTGATCGGAATCAGTTAATTAATAAGTCTACATTTAAACACATTGTAGTACAAATTGAAAAAATTATACAATATTAAATAACATTAAAATATCAAACATTGTCTTATATGCTATTATTATATTCATGATAAAATTGGTTACCTATTAATAAACAATGCTTATTAAAGATTATAAAACAATTCTTAACGTAATTCAAATTGAAACTAACTTGTAAATATCCGTAAAACATTAAGATTATAAATTATCGTCTAAAATTGCTTCAATTTATCGTGACACGATGTATAATGTTGAAGTTGATAACAACAAGCATCGATCAACTGTTACACGGTTGATGTAATTCTATAATGAGAAACAATCGACGTGCAAAGACAAGTTATACGACTTTAGTTAACAAAGCGTCGCCTGTAAATAAAATCTGAAACGGAAATAGATTCCGTTAATAGAAACGTTATCTAAAATATTTTGCAGTAAATGAAAGATCAAAGGTGACAGATAGCTATGAAATAAGAAACAAGAACACAAGTTTCTCTGAAAAGTAACTTATAGTCACAAAATGTGAATAAAGAATTAGTGCGTATTATATAATTGAAAAAGTATAACTAAAACACGACATTAAATAGTGTTATACTAAATTCAGTTTTAAAGATTAATAATTCTTATTTACGTTGAATATAAATTTATCTCATCGACTCACAATGATATTATTTTAAACAAGATTTTATATTATGCGAATGCTCAGCACGTGATTGTCGCGAAGCATTTGTTTCTAATAAATACTCGCATGAACTCATAATTCAGATTCATTGCCAATGAGTTTTTAACTCAAGCAATATTTCAGCGTCAGACAGTGAGGATAATTTGCAGTGATGCTAGTCCTTGTCCTTGGCCTTGCTACACAAGACCTTGTTAACATCACTCATAATTTCTAACAAATTCATTCACGATTTTTATTCATCAAAGTTTCGCTAATGCTTCTACATTTCATTTATGTGTAAGCATCTATTTGAGAAAATATTATAGTCCCGTAATCCTCTGGACCTCTATGGGACCAGACTATTGTCCAAATCACCTAAATTGCATTATACAAACTTTAAGATACCACATATAGAAAGCCTTTGATTAAGATAGTGATCGCAATCAGTGTTAGGTCTAATTATATAAATTCAATCTTCTCTACACTCTATATAAGAGTCTATTTTCTATCTTTTGTTTATTGTTTTGACTCATAGTTTCATAATCTCCAGTTGCGTATCCGTTTAACGATGAGATATTATCTCTCATGCATATGATGGCTAAAGGTTCAACACGATTCAACATGTATACATAATGCGGTCAAATGTATGAATGTTTTATATAAATGTCAAATTGTAACACGATTCAGTCAATATTTGTGGTAATAATATAAAAATGTATCGAATTTAAACTAAAAATAGTAAAAATAGTAAACATATATATTAATAAATTGGGGCAGTATATTCTACGTCGGTTTGCACGAATAATTAGTAATTTCGGTAATAAAATAGTACAAAAAGATGAAATTATAATCAAAGATAAAGCAAATAAATCTTAAATAGTAAATAAGTAGATGACAAAAATAAAAATCTTACATTACATTACAGTGTATCATGAGATTAAATTATGACGTCACGTACGTATTTTTCCAAATAAAGTCAAATAAGTAACAACAATTCTATGTTTGAATTTTTCATCAAAAAATATGATAGCGTCAATAAACCGGTTCTCATAGCTGTAAATAATCGGCGCAATAAATCTACGGGATCTTACATCTTATCTTTTATTTCTTATTTATATCTTCTGATATTAAATGAATTAAAGAATATGTAACAAAGCAACAACAAATCTCACAGAAATTACTTTTATTACGATTGAAGGTGGCGGCAGGACGATAATTCAGCCATAATCAAGTGAAGATCGACATTACACGTCAGTCTCTAAATCGTCTACTACAATCTCTATTTGTGTACTAATCTGTATACGTAGAGATATGATAGTGAGATATAACGTAGCCTGAGTAGAATTACGACCAGAATTACTACAACTTTAGGATGAATTATCGAGCAATGCTAGAAAATGGCGATGAAAGAGAGAAAGCAGAACGTTCTAGAAGTCAGATAGTGTACTCGAGGTCTACTGGTCAATTAAGCGGCATTTACACGAATCAAAACAAAAAGTTGAAACTTTTAAACGATTCTGTAGTTTATCAAATACTGATTCTGTTATTTAACGAATAGGCCCTACTGATGTGTTAATCTGCTTAATTGTTTCAAAATTCTGTGGGGAAATTCTGAACACTTTAAAGTTATTAGTCTAAATTGTAAGAAATGCACATTGCTATAAAAACTTTTTTGCCAATTTCTGCTCCGTGTATGAAAAACTGTACTTTTTTAAACGGAGCTTTGGCTTTTTGAACTCCCATCCACTCAGTGCAGAAGATGCATTGTATAAATAGAAAACGTATACAATGATACCATTCATTTGAAATCAGTATTTTTATTTAGAATCAATTTCATAATTCAAAGAGAAAAAATTACATTTGTACACTTCAGTCTTATTAAATGTGCTTTCTACTTTTTGCATGTCTTCTTGATTTCTTAACTAGTCTATGATAAAATGATTCCGCAATTAAACAAAAGCAATAAAATACAAAGATTTAAATTGTATGATAATATTAGCTCACAACCAATATTCAACAAAACATTTCATTTTCTAAATCAATATGACGCCGTGTTCAAGTTAGTACACTTGGACTTTATTTTAATTCAACTCAGTAAAATCTGATATTATTTAATCTCATTCAATATTGACTGACGATGTAAAAATTAACGGTTAAAAGTTAATTCGATTTGTAATTCATCGAGTCACGTATCTGTTAATCAATAATATTTTTCTTATCTCTTTTCAGTCACTTTAACTCATATCCCCCCTCCCCCCTCCTTCCCATTAACTTTTGCTTTTATATTTTCAAACAAATAAGGTACGATATGTTTAAATTTATTCGAGAAATAATCTATTCTCGAAATAGGTTAATCTATTTGCAAGGATAACCTATTTGCTTGTATTGATATTTCAGCTAACCACAAAATTTATACGCCCACTTTGCTCCGACCCCCTTCTGTCCTTATCCCGCCCCAGTACGCCCCTTAATTTTATCCCACTCTCTCTTTTTGCCCGCAGTTAACCCGCAAGATTTAGTTTCGCACAAAATATCGACGCAGCAGAAAGATGTAGTCGTTGACAAACACTCAAATTGGGTTTTCTATAATCCGAGCCGAGCTTTATGCTGTCCCACACCATTTGTGCAGCAATCCGGAAACATTATTCCGACCCTTGGATGATGCGCCATCTAGTCACGTCCAGTTCTATATTGATGGATCAGGTTATAATCCCTAAAGCTGTGCCCTTCTGACTTCTGACTAAATCGTAAACTAGTATTCTTACCCACACGGAACTTAGCCAGTTATTTACGTGTGGTTTAAAGACTGAATATATTATGTTAATTAATTATTAGTTTACTAATTGTTAGTTAATATTTATATTAATTCAGAATACGTCTAAAGTTAAGGAATGAAATTAATCTAAATTAGATAAAATGAATATTATTTAAGTTTAATAAAATCAGTGACTAGATTGTATTCTTTCCTTCCAAATATTTTACATTATTTGTTAATTATTTTGTGTTAATTAATTACCTTTAAAGTGTTATTTATATTTTCTTAGCAGGAGCTTATGCTCGAGATTTCTTTTGTTGAGTTTTAATTTGAAATTATATTTATACCTTGGTTTTTCAATTATTGTACCTTATATTTATTGTATATATTCATTTTATCTTAATCTTACTGAAATCATGAACAAACACGAAATGTGCGATTTCATTTGCTAAGCACTTAGAGGGTAAACTTTTTCACACTGATTTAGACAACTTTGCCTCTGACAGTCCAGTACTTTCACAAAGAGAACTCTTTTGAAAACTCATCAAAAGCCGACCACCGGTCCCAAGTCGACCATTTCATATTTGCCATCGCGTCGGGTCGAGATATGGATTTGCACGGGAGATGATCGAAGAGAACCAGAGTGGACGGGGAAGGCTTTCAGCAGAATTTCAATTTAATAACTCCAGAGCGAGGGATAAGCTGGATGATATTCCTCAATCAATCGTTCGCGGATCGATGTGGTCGTGATATTTAAACGGGGGGGAAGGGATGCTCCTTCTCCCCTTCTTAGATTTTACTCGCACCCTTTAGATATTGAAACAAGAGGGATAGAAAAATATTTCACGCGGTTTTTGTAACATTGTTGTTTGATAATAAGGTCAAAATTGGAAGGTTATAGCATAATGGAACGAAGTAGACCTAAAATTCGAGTGGCTATATCGTTATTATAATTAATTTGACTCTTTATTTTATTGTTATGTAATTGTGATGACAGTATCGAGTGAACATAATCATATACTCTCGTTAGAGTATTCAGTATTCAACTGACAAATATTTCTGATTCATTATTAATTCTATATCTTTTTAAACTTATTTTCAATTCATTTTCATTTCACTGATTAAATTTCAATTTTATTTAAATCAACTTTCGCCAAAACATTTTCTAAGCTTCTTTTCATTTTCTTCTTCTGTTTTACTCTCATGTACTTTCTTTCGTTTTTTCTCTCTTTCTCTATTTATTTCTTTTCTTCCCTCTTTATTTCTTCCTTCCTTCGTTCCCGATGTCACGTCGTCAGCTTGTGCTAACATTATTCATATCCTTTCTGTTTTCAAATCTCTTCGACTCAGACTTGTTTGACAAAGGATTATGCGCCACATGCGCGGCACACTGCGCCGTAATTTTATATCGCAAAATATTCTGCACTCTCTGATCCTATTGAACACCCTTTCGCGAATTCTTATTAATAACATCTTCATTTTACCTACGAAAATAAGTAAGAAAAACCGTAGGATAATATTAGTTTAGATTAAACTGCACGGTAGCTAGATTAAAACAGTAAAGTTAAAATTTAATTTAGTTTATTTTCAGAAGAATGAATGTATTCACTGATTCTTGTTTATGTATATTTCTGTAAAGTCTTAATTTCTGTGATAATTTTCATTTTATCACATAATATACATTGTAATAATTTACAATATTAGTATTAATGCTATAGAATAAATAAGAAGTCAGTCAAGATTTAATAGTTCTTTGAAAAAATCGCATTTATGTAACAATTTTGATAGAATTTAAGAATTCGAAGAAATCAATTGATCGGTTGAATTATTCAAATAATTTATTCTCGTTACAATGAAATATTAATATCAGCATCTGTTTTTAATTTAATTATATTTTTATGCAATTATTCAAAGCCATTATTAAAAAACAGTATATAGAGTGTCTGTTAACTAACAATATAAGCAGTGTTGTTTTTTGGTCGCATTCTCGAATTTATTGACATTAAATTATAGTTTGTTGACAAGCTTAGAGTTTTATTTACAACACAGACTAGTCATATTGTCAAACACGTAATGTTATAAGTTACAATGTGATAAAATTCACTTCGCTCAATTAATCACGCCTAACAAATTGCATGTTTTGAATTAACATTAATTTCACGCATTCTGAAAATAAAATCTATCAGTGTATTTCATCTGTGTAACTCTGTATAGTTTAACAAAAAGCTGACTAATATTGATATTTGATATTAAATTGAAATATCGCGTAGGATTATTTTTGTTAAAATTACAAAAGTGTTATATTACAATAATTTTTCAATTAAATTTTAATTAGATTTCTTAATCATTTCAATTAAACAAAATATGATATACATAGAGTAATTTAAGCTGCAAATTTTTTTATTTACGTTAAGCGTATTCGAATTTGATACATCAGTGAATCATAATAATTTTTATAAACTTTCACGTGATTGTTAAAAGATGATGTTTAAAACTTTTTATTATGGAATTATGAAAATACAGAATGATACAGATATGATACGAAAAACATTGACAGAATACATCAACCCGACGAAACATCCCCGTCCCTTCATTTAATAATCCTAATCTTAACTAACCCTATACATTTAACCCTATCACTAACCCTAACATAATTCCTAACTTTAATCCAAATCCTAACCCCAACCCTAACTTTAAGAATTAATGTTTTGTTGGGGCCGTTTTGACTGGTCACAATAATATATTGTTTAAATGAAAACCAAAACCAATACTCATAAAGTAGAAATAAATGATTCTTTTCTCTCTTTTCTCGATAGCAAGGACTGATACAAGAGATGATGAGAGGATGAGAGTATATAGAGGCTTCCTCTTCAATTCCTCTCATTCTGCAAATAAAGAGGCTTCAGCGATGCAGATTAATTTTTTTCCAATCTTTACGCAAATGCTGCATCAACCCCCCTTAACAAATAACAAGTAACTGAATAAAAATGAAAAATGTGAGATTACCCCGCCTCTCTATTGGCTTCACCCCTCCCCCACCCCCATCTTATAAAATATATATAATTTTGCTATATAAAGCAACATTTTAATGTTATTTTTAGGGTATTTGAACGATATATACAATATATAAAATTCTGTTTTTAAGTTATTGTTATTACAGATTACTGCTAGAATTGACTACTTTTTTCGCTATATGCTTCTATATTATAATTCATCAACTGTAGCCCAAACAAACCACTTTATTCTCAAAAACTCTCCTATTTTTTCTCATTTATTTCCCGTCGGCCGAAATTTTTCCTTTTTAATTTAGCGAGTAACATCATTCAACGTTGCCGTATGTAAATGGCATTTGCCAAGCATTGCGGTAATAGTCAAAAAATGTTTGACTGTCGAGAGACTATGTCAACACGATAGACAAGTCAACATTGAAAGTTTGCTCGTTTAGTAAGCAAGTCGATTTGGAAGTATACATGCAGAACTGGAAATGATGAAGTTTTGCTTTATTTCAGGATTTTCATACAAAGCACGATTGGGTTGTGATAAATTGCAATTATATAACATTATATGTATCGGATTATGTCTGTTTGCCTTATTATCTGTCTGTCTGTTTGCCTTATTATCTGTCTGTCTGTTCGGCTTATTATCTGTTTGTCTTATTATCTGTCTGTCTGTTCGGCTTATTGTCTGTTTGGTAATTTATTTCTTTCATTGAATGTCGCTTTCTGTGTCTGATATTTGCTGAGTCTGTCTGTTTGTCTGCATGTCCGTTTGAATATAATATCATCAATTTATCTGCCAGCAAAACAGATTTTTTCTCAACATATATTGTTTTAAACTATCTTTATTTCATATTTTCATATTCACATGTTTTTCATAACACCAAGTTTACTAAGGTTAGTTTTTATTTATAGGAACATCGTAAAATTCGATAATTTCAGTTTGATATTTTACAAATAGTATACTTAACAAAATCGATAATTTCACTCAAAAAGTAATTTAGCTTAATTACACAAACACATGATTAAATCTAGAAAGAAAATAACATAAAAATATTTTCGGAAATATTCATTGAATTGAAATGTACCGCGTTATTATCACGCGTTAGATTTGCGACAAATATTTGAACGCAACAAACACGCAACGCCGCGGAGTCCTTCTTGCGTCTTGCGGAAGCACTGAAGCGGCTAAACTATCGATCGTTCACTCGACGGTCCGCCGTCCCTCCATCTCCCCCGGCCCCCCCCCCTCTTCCTGAAATCTCGTCGGAGTCTTAAAGACAATGTCTTAATTGATATTGGTAGTGAAATATTGGGTAGGTTTAACTTGCTTTTTTTCGCAACTTGGGCCGGGGAAGAAATGAGCAGAAAGTTGATAAATTCTGTGAATAATTTCTATTGCTTATAACTAATCTGCTTTTAATGTTATAAATATTTCAAATGTTTTAAATGTTATTTATTATTAAATAAATTTTTTTTTATAACAAGAAAATCAAACTCTATAGATCTATAAATAAAAGCATTATCAAAATTTAATTGAATTTATTATGTCATTTTAGCTTTCTTCAGAGAGTGGGGGAGGACAAATTTCTCTCACAATACTTCTCTCCCACATGGAAAACTAAGAAAACACAAATAACCACCCCAAGATTTTTAAGATCTGACACCCCCCTTGACAAGACCCCCTCTTTCCGTGTCCATACAGAACACGCCTCGCTCGCTCCTCTTTGCCCCCCGCACCAATCAATCTGAAGACAAACAACCGGCAAAGATTTATTGAATATATCGCTATTATTCTTTGGACTCGACAATATTTGCAATAATAAGCAGTTTGATTTGAGACAAGATGACACGGAGATTGTAAGATGAGAAAAAGCGAAGAGAATGTAAGTCATTGTAAAATTAGTTGCAAAAGTTTTTTCTGGAATAAGAATTAGGTGGGGTCTTGAATTTATCGTCAGAAATTGAGTTTGAATTGTTCTATTATAATCTTCATCAGTTTTATTACTATATTATAATCTTGAATTGTTCTATTTAATAATCCTGTATTAAATGAAGCTTACATGATGAGAGATTTCAATCACGCAGACACAAACACGCTTGTACAAGCACACCAAACAATCAGAAACAAACTTACACACATATAGGAGGGTATACTCGCACACACCATTGCGCATACTTCTACACATTGAATCACAGAGAGACAGGCATAACAGACGAACATATTGATAGAAACTGACACAAATTAAATAAAATTAGCGCGAAAAAAAACAAGCCAAAATAGTTCATTCCTAAAAAATATGCGAATAACTCGTAGCTAAAGCTAATAATCAGAGAAAAAAAGAAAACAGAATGAAATACAGCTATACACAAAGCCTGCCTAGTTTTGTAATGATCTAATCAATCAGTAAATTGACAGTTAGGGTTAGGGTCAGACATTCAGTTTCTGATCAAGCAGATTTATAGATTCTGCAGACATGAAGAAAATATAAAACGAACCGAGAGAAAAAATGGAAAAATGAGTTTCTTGTTTTTTCTCTTCGATAATATTAGAACGTGACGATAAATGATTTACTCGCAGAAACTGTGACTCGACTAAATTTTATAGGATTCCGAATTAATATACAACTTGTAATAAAACAGCAGAAAGTATGTAATAAATTATATTTCATACTGAATATAGACAGAAAAAGTTTCCACAAGATATTTTAATTTAAGATATTTAAAAGCGAAATTAAATATGAAAACTAATTCGATAAATTTATGTTAAAAATGTATTAGAAGTTTAGAATTAAAGTTTACAACACTATTGTTATACAATAACACACTTTAAACAATTTCAAAATCTATTTTTCGAACATCCGGTCAATCCCAGCGCATTCAGGGGATTAATCCCTTTAAGTCACGTGGTTAAAGACCCCGCCCACATTAATCAAACTGCATCCGTTAAGATAAGACGCCAACTGATTACATTAATTTCAATCCTGGACGATTTCTCGACTTTCTCGATAATTTCCCAACACACACAAAATGCCTCTGTTCTAAATGAGATAATGTAATGAAGACGAGAAATGTATAAACTCTGTGTTTAATACAAGATAAGGAAGCCAGAGAAAGATAAGGAGGGGGGGAGGTGTAGATCACGTGAATGTAAACACGTGATTTGTGATAGGTCGATCACGGACGCGTTATCCGATAACGCGATTATCGGTCGCGTTTTCGTAGTTTATGAGCAAAAAATTCAGGAAGCAGATAATGAAAATGCGGCCATATATAAAGGAATAGCATTAAAACTAAATGAAGGCATGATTAAGATGAGTTTTAATATCCATGTCTGCATAATATTTAAAGAATTTAAATTCTATTCTGTTTTTTTAATAAAATTAAACGAGATTTTACAAGTTTTTCACTTTGTTAATCTTGTCTATTTCTTTTCATACTTTTTTTTTCCTGAATGTAGGGCTATGTTCTATCTTCTTATTCACAATTATTCAAAAAATGATTATTATTCTATAAAAGAATAACGATTTATACTAACTGTATTACAAAGTTAGTAAGTTAAATTACATTTAATTCATAAAAATTAGCAGAAGTCAAATAAGAAAAAATGAAATACTTTAAATAAAATTACTGATGGTTTTTTGTAGAAATTAAGGACAGAACTGTTTTCCAGATGAACCCGGAAATGCTGACACGGATTGCGTTCCGTCCGGCCGGAAAGAGTTCCGGGATGAGTCCCTTGGGTCATTGACGATGAAAGATGACCGAGGTTAAAGGTCAACCGGATATAGAATAGCAAAGGTCAACTGATCGCGTGACGGGTCATGCATTGAACTAAAAGCGGATCTCACGTGCATATTCTTTAATAATTCTTTTTAATAAATATTTATTTAATTCATTTTTAATTTGTTCCAAAAAATGTGTTATTT
This sequence comes from Oconnorella tubifera, assembly GCA_034700105.1. Classification (NCBI taxonomy): domain Eukaryota; kingdom Metazoa; phylum Annelida; class Clitellata; order Enchytraeida; family Enchytraeidae; genus Oconnorella; species Oconnorella tubifera. The sequence goes on along the minus strand of JAQIXG010000915.1, from coordinate 4,037 downwards.
ATACAAATAAACATTTCGACTTGCTACTTTGAAAAATAAATTAATCCTTGAAAATCAATATACTTTGTTAAATGTAAACATCTACCTTTAGTCAAAACAAAATTTACAAAAATTTACAAAATTTACAAAACAATGTAATTTTATTATGCAACTAAATTGAATAATATGGAATAATATTATTTTGCAATAAATTAAATAATATAATTTCACAATTGAATACAATTGATGTATTCAAATATACCATTTATTAACTATGTTAAAAAGAAAACACATTTGTGCTATTTATCTATTTATCGCATCTTTTGAACGCGGAATTCCTAATCAGATTCCAGATAAACTGTATTCATTTACACAAAGCTCATAAATCTAGCAGATAGCGCTGCGTAGCGATTGCTTTTAAGACTCGAGAATTGTTTAATCAAAGCAGAATAGAAATCACTTTTCACTGTTCCCTTCTTACGATCACTTCTTTACTGATCACTTCTTAGGATGCGTGGACCAAGTTGGAATTACTGGTGAGGGATTCGAGTCCTGCTTATCCTGAAAGATAATGTTATTTGTTGAGGATATATCATTGATTAATCTTTATCTAGAATTATAAAGTTAAAAGTACAGTTATTAGTAAAATAAATGTTTAAATAAAAATAGTTGCCACAAAGTAAAATGGTCTTATATTGAACTTGATTATAATCTAATCCCAAATTTCGAACCCGGACCCATCGCGTTTTGAGTCCTGAGCTCTAACCACTTCTCTAACGAGCTTTGACATCTCTCGGTGGTACAAAACAAAATCTTTTAACTTCAAAGAAATTCTGCTACAATATCTTCTCGATCTATACGATGATGTCGTTTTAAAACAAACGCAAAATGACCCTTTAGATCTTGTCCGGTCTCTCTCTCTCTTTCTCTCTCGCTCTCTCTCTCTCTCTCACTCTCTCTCTCCCCCTCCCCCTCTACTCTAAGATAAGTTTCTCTGCATCACCTTTGGGCGTAAAAGATCAAATATCGAGAACCTATAAACAACTCTGTCCCTCGTGATCATCTTAAAGCTAAAACGTACACGGAGTCGGTCTTATCTCGTCTGAACATCTGCCCCGAGGCGTTACATATTTAGTCCATGTAAGGCATCAAGGGAAACCAAAGTAAGTTTTCTAGAAACTGCTCGCTCAGTTTAGAACCGGTTCCGTTTTAGTGATTTATAGAAACTGATATAGAAACAATGCGGTAAAGAAACAGCTTTAATGCAGAAACACAAGCTTTTTATCTGATTAACCTTTTTCAGAAACTAACTAATGAGAATAAACTAAATAAAAATTTAATTACAACTAAAATAATGCAAAGAGTGATAACAACAACATAATAAAAGAATATGGTTGTAAAAAAAAGAAAAAAGTTAAAAAAAGAAATAAAAAAAGTATAAAAGAGTATGATAGGGTATAATGTATAATATATAGCGTAATTATACATATAGTAATATAAATATACATATAGTAATGTATATTTATTATTAAAAATATGATTACTTTTTATTTTTATAAAGGGTACACGTCATATTCATCTGAAATCATTTTCTTTCAATTCAGAATTCATCTTTCTCTCTTGCATCAGTTCACAATTCTTTTAATATCGACATATATGCGGAACAGAATCTACAAGACTTGGCACTCAGTTTTCAGACCACACTACAAGAGAAAGCGTCGCTTCTTTGCGACTAGTTCTGCGACTAGTTCTGCGACTGATAACAATGCGTCCCGACGCGCCGAAACCGGAAATCTCATTTCTAGATCACACACTGCTACGGCGCTGTATTAGCAATGTATTAGCACACATTGCTAATGTGCAATTGTAAAATTTATTTCTTAGTATATTAACAGAATGTGTTTGTTCATTACCATAATACAAATTTATTGTAAAAACTTAAATGATATCTGTAAATATCAGTCAAAATCAAAAATAATCCTATACCAAAATTACTGTCTTCTGTTTTTTTCAATTCAGTCAATTACTTTAAAACTAGGGTTAGATTTATTAAAAGTTCTAAAGTGATTTATAACCAGGACTAGGGTTATATTTGGGGTTAAACTAAGCTTCATTATCACACAGAACCCTAACCTTAATTTTAATCCCAACTGAATAATTACTCATTGAGAATATATATTGCAGATATAATTTATCAATCAATGCACTGTTTGCTAACAAATCGATTATGATTTATAATTTTAATTAAAACTCTTACTAAGTTGAAAACCTTACTCTGATCTGATCAAAACACCGTGGCAATGTATGTTCTACCTATTATCAACACGTAATATTAAAAAGTCTGATTATAAACGCTCCCATTGAAAGAAACTCGAGCGCACTGGATACCTTCTAGCTATGTACTTCATTCTATCGATTATCGCTTGTAAGAATAATTGGAGATAAAACCGAGAGCTTTCACAGTTTAGAACTATAAATACTTCCTGGCAACAATTTTGTATCATTTTATTAAATTGTAGGGCGATTACACGTGACATTTTGCTATGGTCTCATAATATTACAATATTATTATTCTTATAGTAGTTATTATAATAGTAATATTTTAATACCATAATGAAATATTGCGTAATTACTTCAATAATCCAGAAAAAGTAAATTTAGCATTGGATTGGGGTTTAAGAGTGAGAGAGACGAACATTTATATAAAAATGCAAAAATATCGATTTATGGGCCCAGAAATATTGCAAGCTATTGACCCAATAGTTATCACCTTGAACTTGATAATGACTTCAATAAATTAACAAAAAATAAACAATAAATATTAAATAAACATATTTTACAACAAAAAAATGTCAATTAATTTTAGGGAAAATAAATGAAGATAAAAACTGTTAATAACTAAAAATAAATGTTTTTTGATTTAAAATTACATTATACATTTTCACAATTTCGTACCTATATAAGTAAAATATAACAAATACTCTGAATTATATTTTAGTATTTATATAACTAAGTCAAGTGTCTGCATAGTCAAATGATGAAGACGATGTAAAGCAGTGTTGATAAATTTGTAAATTTATTCGTAGACGAACAAATACAACATAAATCAGTCGCACAAGCTTAGCGTGATAGAAAACAAACTATAGACTGATAATAAATAAGCGAATATCATATTTATATCTGCATTGACTTCCTCTCGAGTTTATAATCGTAATAAAATCGTCAATGTGTACTAAATAACACAGCGAGAGAGAGGAAACTTTAATCCACGGTCCATGGATTGAGAAAATAACCCATAGAATTGATGAATTGGTTCATGGATTGAATGAGGATTGATAGATAGACTGATGGATTGATTGAAGGATTGATTGAGGATGGATCGAGTCTACATTACGTGAACTAAATATTAGATACATTGAAATAACGATTTATGAAAAATTATTGAATCAATGATTATTGATTGATTCGACGATCAATTGATTGAGTCTACGTTCCGGGTGTATTTAACGGATTGAGTCCACAGTCCACGAATTGAATCTATACTCCACAATTTAAATCCACTTTCCATGGATTGAATCCTCGATCCACGAATTGAATACATGTTCCACGAATTCCGTTCAAATTCCATGGATTCAATCACGAATTGAATCCACATTCCACGAATTGAATCCACGATTCAATGATGGACACTGTTTCGTATTTCATATTTATCGAGGACTCTATCGATACAGTCGAGTCCCGAGGGAGACCGTCGCGAAGTCGTCGAGCGAGGAGGAGAAGGACGTTCTTGCCTTGACGGTAGTAGGGACGAGGAAGTCCGGAAGAGTGAGGGTGATAACGGGGGGAGCTCCAAGGGAGAGAGCGGGGGGAATGTTACTGGGGTCGATAATCTAGCGACGCGTAGACGGACGATGCGTCGCAATGTTTGATAAGAGATAAAGAGTTGACAACACAAGGGAATGAGAGAGAGGAAAATGATATAGATAGGAGAGAGAGAGAGAGAGAGAGAGAGAGAGAGAGGGAGACAGAGAGAGACAGAGACAGAGACAAAGACGGGG
>JAQIXG010000914.1:0-26104 GCA_034700105.1 Oconnorella tubifera | reverse complement strand
ATCTAGGGGGGAGGTGTCCTGCATGTAGGAGGAGGGTGATCTGGGGGTAAAATTAATTTCACATAATTAAGTAAAAAATGAAATATATTAAATAAGACAATGAACTTAAATTAATTGAACCATAATTGAATTTTATTAATTTTCAAGAAAAGAAAAATGGCCAAGAGTACTGGTACACAGTGTACGTACAGCATTTATAATTGTCATAACTTGCTGCCCCCTTTATGAAATTAAATTCTCTTTGTGACTTAAGTTTCCTTGATGTCGTCTTTAAAGGCAACTTACAAAACATTTTTTCATGGGAATAAAAATCTATTAAAGTTTCATAACTGAATCCTAAAAAAAAACCTATATTACGTCAAGCGTTCACTCATCACTTGCTTGTTGCAAGATCACTTCAGTAAATAGACTTTTGAGCTGATGTGATATTACAAAAAATACAAAAATTCAATTATAATAGATCTATGACACATTTTGAATACCTTTTTAAAAGAAATTGTTTCTATATAAATACACAAATATAGAAAGATAATTACATCTTGAAAGATAATTACATCACTGAAATAGATAATTCTTTCTTGATAATTCTTTGAAAATAATTGGATAATTCTTTACACACCTTTCTATTGCATGCATTAGATTAAAATTAGCAGGCAGGGTGTTCCTATCCGTCCCGCCAGTTTCAAATCTTCCCCCCACCTCCCCATATGCCCTCCTTCTCTCGGCAGCTGACCCCCCCTCCCCCTCTCCCATCTCTAGCCCCTGTCGCCTGTAGGCCAGCTGTCTGTCGCCTACGCTCGTGTCGCTAATAGCTGCAAAGCTGCTGGCCAGGCGTTGCTGGCGCAGCTGCTGTGAGTCATCGTCAGCTGCTGCCTGGCGAGGGTCAGCTGAACTTTGCAGCTCTCTAGATTATAATTAATTAATTAATATCAATTTAATATCTAATCGAAAATCAATATATTCCTTAAAATATAACAAATTAATTACTTAGTTTATTAAAATTAAGATTATATTAAGGACTGGTTAATTATTTTACAAATTAATTACTTCAATAATATAGTTAATTACTAGAGTAATTAATTAATGAATTAATTATAATCCGATATATAATTAACCTAATACAAACTTATGTAGACATATATAAAAAACAACAGAAGTATAAGAAAGAAAAGTATAAACAATACAAAAAAGTACAAAACTATAATTAAATTCAATTAAAATAAAATAAAATAATAAAAACCTGAATGACGTAGCTTTTGCTTTTAATGCGGAAAAGAAAGACTTTCCCACTTTTGTTTCCATTTGTTTAATTCTCGCGGAAACTGGTACCCCTATGTCTATTTCCTCCTCCTCCCCTCGCCTCCCACCCCTGCACAAAAATTTATTTACTCATTTTAAATTTGAATTGAGAACATTTATTAAATACTAAAGCGTTTATTTTAATTTAAAACAGTTACAAATATTTCTAAAAGGGACTGCATTTTAATATAAAAATTATTTTTCTTTGACTCCTCCTAACATAAAAATGCCCAATACACCAACCCCCCCCCCACTTACGGTAAATGTAACTCGGACGCGTGTTTCCTGCCCCCCATCCCCGCCTCCCTACTCTTCCTCCTCACATTCGGCGAGGCCCCTGGCCTGGGGGAGACCCCCCCACAGGGCCCGTCATCATCGTAATCAGATGATGATGATGATGATGTCTCCTTGCGAGACTTCAACATCCTTGCCAGCTCTGGATCGACGTCCATCCCAGAGACGTCTACTGTGTGGGCCTTCTTCAGGGGACGAGGCTTACGCAGCAATCTGAAAGTAAAAATTACGACTTATGTAAAAAAAAATGGAAATTTCCAGGCAAAAATTTGAAAGGTCAAAATTAAAATGGAGGTGAAAGAACTGAGGGAAGAAACCCTCAGTTGTTTCTCTTCCTTCTCTTCTCCCTTCCCTTCTCCGGTAATACGGCAGCTTTACACTGTTAAGTATTTAAAAAATTTAAAATCAAATAACCGAATTAAAAATCTATTACAAATTAACTCAAAAATAATTTCTTATGGTAAAGCGATAATCAAACTATTAAACTGAAATCTAAATATAAAACCTCCCTCATTTTAATCACCCCTCCCTGCCCCCTCCCTCATTTTAAACGAATGAAAGTCCCTGACCTTGGTGACCTCTTTGTTTGTTCTGGAGTCTTAAATTCCACCACACTGAGTGTCTTGACTGGCTGCCTGGTGGCTGCGTCCAATGTCACCAGCTGCTTCCTTACCACAGTGCTGTCCAAACTCTTTCCCTGGATCAGAACCTTCTTCGTTTGGGCTGGGGGGTGCTTCGCCTCCTCCTGCTTCTTGGTCAGCTGGGCCACCACGTGGGAGCACTTGAATCCCAGACTGTGAGGCTGGTGCTTGGTGACATCATCATGATGACATGATGGAGAGACGGAGGTACGTACGGGTGACTTGGACTGGGCGCGCTCAGCTGCGCGGTACTCGTACGCAGTTTTGATGTCGGGGTGGGATTCATCTCGACGGGAGGGGGTGGGGGAATGCTGGGGGGAGAGGTGGGTGGGCGCGCGTGGGGGAGGAGTATAAATTTCACTGGATGTGAGTGAACTCGATGTCGTTATTTGCATTTGGCGTTCTGCGGGACGTCTGGTGACGTCATTGGATGGGTCATGCCTACGTGTGACGTCATTGGATGGGTCATGCCTACGTGTGACATCATTGGATGAGTCATGGATTTCCCGGTTAGTTTCCGCGGGAGACTCAGTGGAGAAGCCGCGTGATTGGTTAGAAGATCGATGAGTTATTTCATTGGACCAATCAGATGAAGACGTGGGGGGAATTTTATGCGAAATGGAATCAGGGGGGTTTGGATGATACGAAATATCTCTTTTTGATTCGATAGGGGGCTGACTGGGGGGAATTCCAGTCTAAAAATAGAATTTTTTTAAAATCTCATTTAAAATTTAAGACAAGATAAATCTTTGTATTCAATCCTAGAGTTCCACCTGTTTAGCTTTTAAGTTACGTTTAGGGTTAGGGTTAGGAATTAAATTAAGATTCAAGTGCACGGTTAAGGGTTAAGTTTAGGGTTGGGATTTAATCTAAAAAGTTCATTCATCATAGATAATATTTATACATTTAGACAATTTAATATTATCTTACTCTGTTGTAATACTGCTGACTAGACATTTCCACCTGCTGCCCTGAAGTTGTATTACCCTGTGACCCTTGACCTACCATCCTCCCAGAATCTCCACCCCCCACTCCCCTACCCTCCCCCACCTCATCCAATCCAAATCCTTGTCTGAAATAAGAAGACGGAGACATGATGACATCATCGCGAACTCTTCTCTCTGATTGGCCGGGTACTAGAGAAGAACTTGACCAATCGCGAGGCTGCATTTCGGACAAGACTACGTATTTGTGTTCGGTCAAGTCCACTTCAGTTACGAGGGGTGTCAGGGTTCGAATTGCGGTTGCCTGAATTTCTTGAACAGCTGGTTTGGAAACGAAGGCTTGTACTACCTTGGACCCTTCTGCATGATCTTTGGACTCGTCCAGAGAGAGTGGAGCCTGTATGGAACTTAGCACTGCCGTTGAGGTGAGGGTGGATGGAATAATTTCAACAACAGGCGATGAGGAAACAGCAGAAGAACAAATGGAAATTGGTAGATTGGGTGGTGTTGACTGAATCACTGTTGAACTAGAGACTGGAGGTACAATTTGGACAGATGGCTGAATCCTTTGAGTTTCAGTCGGAGATGAAGCAGACTGAATTTGATGTTGTGGGATTCCATGGGAAGTGCCAGAAAGAACAGCAGAAGTACTTGCACTTGTTGGCAGTAAAATTGATGAAGTACTGGGAAAAGTAGAGTTTGAGACAAAATTTGATTGCGTTGTACTCATATTTGAAGTTTTTGTTGACACAGATGTGGATAAGACTGGGATAGAACTTACAGTGGCTCCTCCAGTGTTAGAAACTATTTGTGTGGTTGACATCTGTGGAGCCAGACCTTTTCCATCTGATGATGACGTCGGTATCTGAGACTGGATCTGTGCTTCAAAAGTGGAACTTTCTGGGCTTCCAAGTTTCTGTTTGGCCCAGTCAACTCTCGATACAGTTGATAATGAGATGCCACCAGACTGGCTTACCATATCAGAGGTTACCGTAGACTGTATGGTAATTGGGATAGATTGCGCAGGAACCACTGGTTGTCTATTGGCCGGCTGAGAGGTCACCGCCATGGTTTGAATATTGATTGGCTGGGATATACTCTGCGGTCGTTGCTGATTGGCTGTAGAAGTCTGGACTAAGGTGGTTTGTATCGTGATGGGCGTGGCCGTCTGTGTACGAGGCTGGCTGGCCAATGAGGGTGTTTGTATTGATGCTGTCTGCACTGTGATTGGTGCAGATTTAGCTGGGCTTGTAGTATTGCTCAACTGTTTCTGCAGCTGTTGCTGTCTGAGCAGCTCTTTCTGCTGCTGTAAAGCGGCCATCTTTTCCAGCAGTTCTTGTTCTTGTTTCATGAGAACTTGTTCAGCTGTTAAAACAGCTGGGATCTGCTGATTAGCAGCTGGTCTAACTTGCTGAACAGCTGAGCGTGGTTGAGGCAGCTGCTGTGCCACAGCTTCTTGTTCCTTCCTTTGCTGCTGTTGCAGCTGTTGTTGTTGCTGTTGCTGACGTTGCTGGCGTTGCTTCTCTAGCTGAAGTTTCATTTGCTGCTCTTTGGCCAGCTGCTGCTGCTTTTCCTGCAGCAATTTCATCTGCTGCTCCTTGGCTAGCTGCTGCTCTTTGGCCAGCTGTTCTTTCTGCTGCTGCCTTTCTTGCTGGTGCTTCAGCTGTTGATCATTGGCCAACTGCTGCTTTATCTGCTGCTCTTTAGCTAGCTGCTGTTCTTTGGCCAGTTGCTGTTCTTTGGCCAGCTGCAGCTTAATCTGCTGCTCTTTGGCCACTTGCTGCTTTATCTGCTGTTCCTTAGTCAGCTGCTGCGCTTCCTGTTGTTTCAGCTGTCTGTCCAGCTGCTCTCTTTGCTGGTCGTCCTTGAGCTTTTGCTGCTTAGCTTGTACAGCTCTCTGCTCCTTCAACTGCTGCTCTTTTCGCAGCTGCTGTTGCTGCAACTGCTGTCTCTTTTGCAGAGACTGCTGCTCCTTTACCTGTACCTCTTTCAATTCAGACAGCTGTTTTTGCTGCTGTAATCTCTGCTGCTGCAGCTGCTGTTCCTTAGCCTGAAGTTCTCTTTTCTGTTGTAACTGCAGCTGTTGCTGATGGGTACGTAGCTCCTCCTCTTTTACCAGTTTCTCGTTCTGCTGCTGTTTCAGCTGCTGCTGCTGTTGCTGAATCTTTAGCTGCTGAGCCTCGCGTTGTTTCTGCAACTGAAGCTGTTTCTGCTGCTCAGCTAGCAGCTGGGTTTCTCGTTGCTTCTGATCCAGCTGCTTCTGTTCTTCAGCTTGTTTATTCAACTGCTGGTCACCTCCCTGTTGCTTCAAGCTCAGCTGCTTCTGTAACTGCTCTTGTTCATGCCTAAGCTCTTGCTCTTTCTGCTGCTCAAGCTGCTGCTCTAAAGTCTGTCTCTGCTTAAGCAGCTCTATCTGCTTAAGCTGCTGTTCTCGTTGCTGATGCATCCTAAGCTGCTGTTCCTTCTGCTGCTGTAGCTTCAACTGCTGCTCTCTCTGCTGCTGCGCCTTAGCTTGCTGCTCTTTCTGCTGCGTCTCTTTAAGCTGCTGCAGCCTAAGCAGCTGCTGTTGAATCTGCTGTTCGTTCTCAGGCAGCAGAGCTTCTTGCTTTTGTAAAGCTGCTTGCTTTTGCTTTTGTATCTTAATCTGAAGCAGCTGCTGGCTTAGCGACGTAGCCTTGCTGCCCTGCTGTTCAGACAGCTGCTCTGCTTGCTTATGTTGCTCATTCTGCTGTCCGACTGCTGTCCGTTCTTTCTGTCCACTTTCCGGCTGATCTTCCGTCCAACATGCCGCAAAAATCTCCATTTCTGCCTCTTTATTTTTCCGATCTGCCTCCAAAATCTGTGACTCCCTCTCTTTTATGAGCCTCTCTGCCTCTCTTATTTGCAACTCTATCTCTTTAATGTCCTCTTTTATCTCTACAGACTCCGAATCATTTTTATGATCAGCGTTTAAACTTTTCAAATCTTTTCCTAATGAAGATGCATTCTGCTCAGAAAATGAAATCTTCTTGTCCTGCTCGCTATCTTTTGATTGGCTGTTGGATGGAATGACGTCATCGCGCGTCTTCACTGATTGGCTCTTGTTCAACTGTTCTTGAATGTTTTGTTTTTGCGGCGATTGGAGATTTCGATTAACGAGGTTGAGATTTTGAATAGGATTCAGAGGGGGATGCTGGGGCCCCCCAAAAACTCTCTCCCTCATATCAGAAAACACTGTCAGCCGTGGCTTCTGTCCCAAGTTATCCGTGCTCCCCCTTAAATTGATCGAGGCAATCCCGACGCCTCCCTGAACGGCTGGACTGGGGTGGGTAGAGGTAGCTTGAACGGTCGCAGTGGGGGCGCCACCTGGCAAACGAGACAGGGAGGTAGATTTTGACATTTTTTCTCCCTCAGGGGGATCCTGCCCTCGGGTTGTGCCCCTCCCCGCGTCTGTCGTGAAAACCACTCCCCCGGGGCCTGAGATAGCCCCCTGGGACCCCCCTATGGGCTGAATTTTTTTATCTAAAGTAAACGCCTCTGTATTTTCATTAATGGAGGCAAGTTTTCTGTTTAAGTCCGAACTAGAGGCGGTGGTGATCACCCCCCGCGTCCCCTGGGCGTCCTGCTCCCCCAAAACCTTGCTGGTAAATTTAGAAGCACCCCCCAAGGGGAGACTTGAAGGACCCTGGGTCGATCTAGGTGGCAGGAAGACCTCGTCCGCCGAGGAGGACTGAAGGCGATCACTGGTCGATGGATCGTCCAGGGAGAGGAGTCGGGGGGCTGCGTCATCGGTCCCTCCGCCTGAGGAGCGCCGCCCCGGTATAATGGGGTCGAGGGGGCGGCTGCGGAGACTGAAGGGGGTCAGACATTTATTTCTGGTTTTTGTATCCGCCGAGAGGGGGCTAGCATAACTTGAAGACGATGACTAAAATAACAAAATGGATTTTTAAAAAGAAAAGTAAGTAACTATAAGATTTGAAATATTATGACAATGACAAATAATATAAATTAGTCATATTATTAGTTTTATATTTATTTATTGTTTATAACTTTAATTAACATATTAGAACAAACTATAAATGCAAATTGAATAAATATTGAGTAAAAATTAGCTTAGAAAATAAAAAAATTAAGATTTAACTAGTTAGAACCAGTACAAAAACTTAATTTAAAACAAATTGTAATATTGAAATTGAAAAATCTGGATTAAAATTTTATTTTTAAATTAAATGCGTTGATAGTACCAGATCACAATATAAATCAACATAAAAGCAATAAGCCTACATCATTAAATACGCACGCTATTAAAGGGTGCAGCAAGCTTATAATAAATAACTTCATCATACTGCATAAATATGTTAATAATTTTCCAACATTGATTTTTCTTACATTTTTCATTTCCATACATTCTTATGATAAAGAAAAATGAAATAAAAACAGAAAAATAAGATATGAAATAGTAACAAACTAGGCCTACTAAAAAGGTGAAACATTGAACGAGTAATAACTTCTAAATATTCATTTCAAAATGAAATATATAAATTTAATACACAATTTAAAATACAATTTAAAATCCACAGTGAAATTTTACATGCAAGGGGGGGAGGGGAGTGTTAATAAAAATTTACATTAAAACAATTGGAAAAATATTACGGGGGATGCAACAAAATAAAACATCTAATTTCTCTGGGGGGATGAGGGGTACGGGGTCAAAATCATTCCGACAACCTTGTTTTAGCTCTTAACTAAATTACTATAACAACGTAATAAAAAATTTCCGATCAAAAAGTAATTTATCATTATAAAAACAAATTTCTTTATTTGTTTTTATGCTTTCCTCCCTTCCTTTTTTACCCCGCGCCCCCCCCCCCCGAAATTCAGCTTTAAACAAAACAATTTGATATTTAAGAAGACATAAATAAACAATGTGGAAGTAAATAAAAGTGAATTAAAGAAACAAACAATTACAAAATATGATATGCAGTTATAAGATTGGCTTAGATAAATTTGATTCAAAAATATATTTATTTTCCTGACTCAAAGAATAAAATTAGGCTCATAAAAACTGTCAACTTGCCCTCGAGCGTCTGAAATAATTGTAATTTTTTATTTAAATTTTGCAATGGCCAACATCAAGAATATTCAGTAAAAAGTTGCTGATATGAAAATAAAAAAATTAATTTTATTTATTTGATCAATAAATAAATCATCTGCAAAAAAATTTACTTAGTTTTAAGCCAATCAAACTTAAATCTTATACTCATTGGTAAAAACTTGACCTAGTTTTAAACCAATGAAAATTAAACCTATCCAACGCTGCATATCATTATGACGTCACGTAGGCTACATACACTGCGCGCTGATGACGTCATGCTAATAGCCCGCTGTGGGCTAATAACAGAGCCATTAACAATAGAGGTGGAGCTAGAAGGAGGGGGGTGGGTGAGCGTGCGGGTGGGGGGTGTGTTAACAATACTAAGAGGCGAAGAAGGGATTGGATGGGATGAATCCCCCGGAAGGGGAGAGGGAGGGTCACATGCCTCTGATCCTCCTCCAGCGGGAGGGCCCGGGTCCTGGAGAGCCTGACTGGGGTCAGTGTCACTAGATAGACTGTCACTGATGGCACCTCGCGCTTCTTCTGTCAGATAAAATATGTCATAAAACTGTGACAATTGACATAAAATGACGTAAAAATATGATACATGAATATGTAATATTAGCCAGTCAATGCTACCAAAATTATAAAAATTCATAAATCATATAATTAAATTAACCCCCCCTACCCCCCCCCCTATACTTCGATTAAACTACATGAATTATAAACGAATTATAATAAAGTAATAGTAATTTAATATCTAATTTGTAAATCATACTGCGATTGATCTATTATTAAGTTCACATTTCATTTATAAGTCAATCTATTAATTTTAATAAATGAAAGTTTCTGCAAATAAACCTATACATTTCTATTTAGTTAAATGATAGAATTTATTAAATAATCGCATGACATTGTTGCCACATTCACGACACATAAAAAGTAATAAAGCAATATATTTTAAAACAGTGCTATCACTTATATTACATATTCGGCAATATTACAACTTATATAAAATAACAATATTACCACTTATATAAAATAACAATGTTACCACTTATATAAAATAACAATGTTACCACTTATATAAAATAACAATGTTACCACTCCAACCTTTTTCTCCAGGCTGCAGTATATTCAAAACTGACTTCCTCTCCGTTGATTTATCCAAATGCTTACTCACCCCCGTCTGAATACGAAAATATCCCCCCACCCCTTGCCTCCCCCCCTCCCCCACCCTCCCCCCATCACGTGAAGCAATCAGCGATGAAGTGGCAATCAGAGATTGGTCAATCCCGGCCACGCCTTCTGGCATAGTTTGACCTACTTCCGTCTTACTTTGACCCAGTAAATCTTCACCTTGACCTAAATTCGTAAAATTCTCGCTATTTTTATGAGGTTCTAAATTGAGTTCAATTTGGGGGACGCACCAGGTACCCTCGTCGTCTGAAGTGGCGTCATCGGTGGTCGTGGTCGTCGCCCCCCCAGGGTCAATTGCCGTACGATCTTCAGTTGCGGGTGTTGTCGATTTTTTTTGAGGACTAATTATTGATGGTCTCGTTTCGTCCGATTTTCGTTTTAGTTTTCCTTCCCACCGGTCGCTTTGCGAAATATTGTCGACCCTCTCGCCCCCTCCTTCTTTAGCCGTGAATCTAAATTAAAACGAATAAAAATTTAAAATTTGATACTAATTCAGGAAATCGAATTGTTTTCGTCGACCCCTCCTCCCTAAATACAAAATGTTATTTCGTCTAATTCCATTCAAATTTATGTTATTTGTTACATTATTTTTGTATTTTATATTTTCGATAATTAATTGAGTTTTTACTTTTTTAATATCAAACCTAATATCAAAGTTAGTAGCAAACTTGATATCAAACTTAATATCACACTTAATGTCTATCAAATATCATATGACAAATATCAAATGATTGTCTATATTTCAAATATCTGTCTTTCAAGTTTTATCGGTCATTTCACAGTTTAAAAAAAAACAGAAAAAAACAGGGTAACACATATTTTTAGTTAGAAATAAATGTCTTTCCATTATGGGGGGAAGTCCACCTTGCTAGCTGAGCCATCTGAGCCCAATTAGGGGGCCTAAACCTCTAAATCCCATAATCGTAAAATATCGATAATATTAATCAATTAAATTTAATATTATTTAATAAATAATTCTTATTAAACCAAAGATTAATAAATACAATTAAACAATCTCTAGTTTTTACACGATCAATTGAATCAATCATAATTATTGAGCGATTAAATGAGGCGCATATAAAAATCAAATAAAAATATACTGTATTTATTAACACAATAGATTGCATTATCTTCTAATTCTAGGTTAATAATGTTATAATAGACCTGTCTATCAAACGTTAAATAAATAGCTTAATATTACATTATTATTATAAAACTTTCAACGTTTAGGAATAATACACATTTAATACACTACAGTTTAATATTTAAGGTATAGACACTACAAATTAAACTACAATATATCACTACAGATTCCTGGTAGTAGACCTACACTGTAGCTGTAGCTAACTCAACACTACACACTGTCTGCAACAAAGAACAGAGATAAGCTACATTTTTCAATAAAGGGCAACCGCACAATCTTTTTGGGAAGGGGGGAGAGAGTTAGTAGACATAAATATCTGGTTTCTCAATTTGCAAAGGGCAAATTGCATTTATAATTTTTCAAAAATGCAAACAAATATATAGGAATTTTTATTAATTTCTATGAATTGTACTTTTCCAGGGGGAGCTCGGCTATCGAGAAGGCCCTGAGAGTACGAGACTTTATTGTTAGTGAGGGGGGGGGGAGTTACACCCCCTCGCCCCTTCCCTGCCGGCTGCTGGTATGTTGTTTTCGTGACTCTAGACGAAAAAATGTGAAAGATTCACTGCGTAGAAACTCGGCAGCAACAAACGCGCATGCATAATGACTTCCAGATGTTATAATTTGAAACATTACTCGCATATATTCAATTGTACAAAAATTGCTAAAGTTTGCATAAAATAAATTAGGCCTATGATTGAATTAGATCTAATTCCATAGATCTAAATATTTACTGAATTGGACATCAAAATATAGATCTTGTTTTAAATAAAACACCGACTGCAAAAAAAAGAAAATCAAAATAATCAAAATAACGATTGAAGCTCAACTGTATTACAAATAATATTGTAGAAATAAACGGGCTGTCAGTCATCTGCATGCGCTTTTGTTTATCGCAATCATCTAGAAATATCAAAATAATATAACCAAAATACTGTTATATTCTTAAATCAAAGGAAATACAGCATGCGCCTTTGTCGAGTAATGTTTTTTTCTGATTTTTTCACCTTAGCCTAGAACAAACCTAACAATATAGGCCTACACCCGGTCAGCCTGCGGGCCCATAGGCTAATAGGCCTCTATAGGATATGCCTAGTAGAACTTCACACTAAACTGTATGGGAGAAGATCAGGCCTGGCGCTAAAAAACTCAAATAATTTTAGGGAGAGGTACGAGATGATTAATAAGTTTTATAACCCTCGTTTTCTTTTGAATAACTTAGTTTAGACTAATCGACAATCATTTAGACTTACAGGGGGGTGGGGGCTATTTAAGAAAAAACTAATTTTACTTAGATTCTGCTCAAAATATACCATATTATAATCAAACACGATATTCTTAATTTGTTTCCAAAAATTAGACAAAATTATTCGGCGTTTAAACGTCGTAATAAATCTTTGTGGGGAGGTCAAGCTCCCCCCACCCCCCTCCACAACCCATCCCAGTGTGAGGCGGAACTGATGAGTAGGCTTGGCGAATGAGTGAGAGACCTTACATGAGCAGAATGAGTGCGGAGCATAATCATCTCTAGTCAGAGGTGGGCGATAGGAGAGTGTGAAACTGTATGGAGGGTGGATCTGTGCGGGGGGGGGGAGTTGAACGGCGGGGGGGGGGGGGTAAGTTTTGTCTAGTTAATATTGGCGCGGTAAATGTAAACATTTCATTTCATGAAGCGCCTGCTGAAGACTTGTTATTTTGTTTAAATTTTGTTCCGACTGTTTTATACATTGAAAATAAACAGACGAATTTTGACAGAACTTTTTTGCAGAAGTCTAAGGACAAAAGATATAGATTTTGCAGTACTGTATAGTTTAAAGTAGTGTGCCTTCATTTTATTTTAGTAACTTTTATAAAAACATAGGAAAAAATTGCGCATTAAATAAAAAATGGTCGTCATATAACATGATAGAGAAAGATTATATTGACCCCTCATACCCCTCCCCCACCCTTAGATCCCGACTGAGATATTCGTGATTATTCCATGAAAGAATATACAAAAATTACCAAGAGAACTTTATAGACGCAGCTGCTTAATTTTAAAAAACTACAAGCAGCTGCTGCAGCTCGCAGCAGCTGCTCTCTTTACTGCTGCGCCTACTCGCTAAGCTACCAGCTCTAGGCTAACAGCTGCGTGGGCTGTAAGGCCCACTTAGCGCGTGCCAGACATTCCTTAACAATAGGAATAATAGACAATGAATATAATAAAAATAACTGCAATATATAATTAAACATACAATCATTGCTTAATAACAATAACAAAAATTAACAAATAAGATATTGAGTGATGAAGGAAGAGGGGGGCTGAAAAAATCCTTTAAAATTTTCCTCCAGAGTAATTTTGATCTAAAAATTATTCTAAAAGTTAGCAACTTATAACTTTACAAAAATTAACTCGCTATAGTTTATAACTTTTCATATAAAATTATATAAAAATACTATCTTATTTAAAACAATATCTAAAACAGGGACGTCATGGGGGGGAGGGGCGGAAAAATTAAAATTAAAATATCTTAAATATATATCATGAAGATTATGAAATTTAAAACCAGCAAAAAAGTAAATTTATCATTTAAAATGTAATTTAAAAAGTGTAATTTTTAAAATTTAAAAACGTCTAATTCGTCTACTTGACTGTACTTACGATTAGGATTATAAGCTAGTATAGGTTTAAGGGTTAGGGTTAGAGATAGGTTTGAAGCTAAGATATAGGCCTACGACGAAAAATTCCTAATAGACGAACTGTCGACATATGACGTCATCATACAACTTGTCATATTATGAAAAGTCAGTATACGAATTATCGTAGAACCTTATGAATCAATAGTGAAAACAGTATATATATGTTTGTTCGTATTCTGCATGTTTGTTCATCTGTATGTTTGTGTAATTGTCCGCTTTTGTATACGCGTTAAAATATTGTCTTGCATCACAAACAAAACAACAAACATACAAGCGACACCGCCTCGAAGATACATCAGAAATAAGCACCGCCTTAAAAAAACACCAAATATACAGTAGGCCTATTATAAACACCGCCTTGAAACTAGCACCAAAAAATAAACGAACACCGCCTTGAAAACAACAACAAAAATAAACACACACCGCCTTGAAACTAGCACCGAAAATAAACTTACTGATTTCCCATTGTTCTAACTCCGTAACAATCCTACACCACCTGTCTTCGATCGAAAAGATCATAAATCATCTTTTTATTTTTCTCTCTTCGAACTAAAACGAGCCTATAACTGCCTCACAATATTGTAAAAGTTTAAATATAGAGAGACGACTAGTATAGAGACTCTTTGAGATGCAGTAGGAGAGAGACTGAAGGATGTTTGAGGAGGGAGGGAGAGGTCTATCACAAGGAGACCGTTGAAGGACGAGTGGAAATATATCTAAGTTGTGCAACAGAGGCTCATTAGATGATATAGAGAGATAGAGAGAGGAATTGAGAGATAGAGAGATGGAGTGCGTAGTTTGTAGAGAGAACACGAGAGGGGATTGAATAGATCATACATGCATTTTGTTTTGTGGATTTTATGTTTGAATGTATGTATGTAGGTAAGAATGTATGAATGTATGTAAGTATGTATGCAAGTATGTGTATAAGTATGAATGTATGTATGTATGTATGTATGTACGTATGTATGTATTTACGCACGCACGCACGCACGTACGTACGTACGTACATATGTACGTACATACGTACGTACGTATGTATGCAAGTATATATGTATGTATTTATAAATATATGTATGTTTGAACGTATGCAAATATGTATGCATATATTCAGATATATCATAAATGTACGTAAGTATATATGTATGTATGTATGTATGTATACGTACGTATATATGTGCGAAGGCCTATATAGGCCTACGGTATGTTTTTAAAGATGTCATTTCATTAAACGTTATAACATGCACATTCTAATTAGTGAGATTATTTTTATATATTTTTTTTTAAACTATTACAAGCATATTCAGCTTGATATACATGTTTCTGCAGACAGTACAAGTGTTATTAGTGACGGTATGCACATTTTAGGTCATCAGCTCGTTTAGGTTAGGGTTAGCATTAGGGTTAAGCGGATCAAATGTCGGTAGACTAGAATTGAATGTCGTCGGTAGACGAAGTGTCGTTAACAAAAAAACTAATTGTCGATGTACAATGTAACCATTGTAACTTTACACCTCCCTCCCAATATTCAAAATTATAAATTCTTGCCATATTATCGCGATGCCTTCACTGATAACTGTAAAATACCCGCCCCACCGCAACTTTGCCGAGTAGCGGTAACTTTGCCGCAAGACGCAAGAATTAACGCAACGCACGCAATGGTCTTGAACTACCAGGCGTGAAATGCGATACTTTAAAACGATCATCTCTCGCTAGAGCACACGATCAACGATAATTATTCAGAACAAAAGCTGCTGATCATATAATATATTTTGTTTTATACATATTTATATATAAATTTATATTTAAATTTAAAACTTCTAAAAGCTATTGATAAATTCGTCAAAAAGAAATCTTAGTAATTGATAGGTGATTGATTATTCATGCTTATATGCTACGGTGTGTCGGTAACATTGCATGCAGTGTATCCTTAAACTCGAGACGTTTCAAGTTTAACGATAAGCTTCTATAATAAACAGATAAACTTTTCTCGAGAGAGTTAATGGAAAACATTCATTGATGTTACGTGATAATATTGGCAGAGATAGAAATTCATTTAGCACTTTATGTAATCATTAAAATATGAGTTAACTATACAGTTAAATCGATATTATATAACGTTAATTAACATAGTTAAAGTTATTTCACTTTGAGAACTGTTAAAGCAATAATAACTACGGTTAAAGTTCTACGAGAATATAACTTGAGATAAGTCATAAAAATTAGCTAACTATGAGCTAATTTTTTAATGTAAACAAAAACTATATACAAAATTATGTTTTGATTAAAGATGTTAACGTGTCAGTTAACAAGACACGCCCCTCAATTTTAAATGATGTTAATCCCTCCCCCCCTGTTTAAAGTTAAGTTATTGAGTTGAGCTATATAACTGTTGTACTGTATAGAACTGATGTAATGCAACGTTCCTAGAATGATAAGATCTAGCAGGCAACATTTTTGTTCACAAATACACCGATCAACAGGGGGGGGGGGGGCGAGGAGTGCATTTCCCTCCACAAAGGGGTTACACGCACACACACACACACGCACGTACGCGCACACAAACACACGCACGCACGCGCATACACGCAAACAAACAATAAAAAACAATTAGAGTAAATTTCAAACTAAATGTATGCAGCGCCACACGAGCTAGCGAATGCATAGTAAAGCAAAATATCCATCTAGCGATTTAGATGAGACATAAATTTTAATATAGGATCCAGAATCTTGTAAATTAAAAATTATGAATGTGAAAAATTCCAGCTACAAATGCACACATTTGTAGCTGGAATTTTTCACATTCATATATAAAATTTTGCTTAAATTTTTATTAATTTTAGTTTTTAAATGGGAAAAACCCTTTTCATTAAACTTATAGGTAAATTGGTTTAGGACTCTACATAAAAGTTGCGGGTTCCAGCTTCAAATCTTTACAACTCTCACAAATACATAACGCGCTACACTCTTTAATAAAAAGTATCTTAACAAATACTCCTTGATATTATCTCTCTACTGCAATAAAGAAGAATCAAAACAACACACTAATAAATAAAATAATTCAAAATTAAACTGAAATATGTTAAAATAATATTGACAATAAAAATTGACAGAGAAATGTAATAAAAAGATACCAAACTGAATTATTTTACCCCTGTGGGGGAGTGGCGACCCCGGTCTCCGTCCTCCCTCTCTTTCTTCCCCTAAAGGGTCGAGTTTTCGAAATGACTTCCCTTTGTGGAGACCTCAGGGGGGCTGACTTGGCCCTTAATCTCAGTGGAGATCTGAATGAAAAAATAAAATAAAAAAATATTTTAAAACTCCATGGTACCATTATAACGGCCTCAACAAAAAGACCAAAAAAAAGACCAGACATAACGGCTTTGACATAACGGCCCCGACAAAACGGCCCCGACAAAACGGCCCCGACAAAACGGCCCCGACATAACGGGTGACATTTGTCGGGATCGCTTATTTAATCTTTGAGTTTGGATGATATTGGCTTTGGGTTAGAGTTAGGGTTACGTTTAAGGGTTGGGTTAAGTTTATGACAATTTACTCAATTCTCAGGGTTTATTTAATAAAGAATTTATCGTTTATTCTGGTTTAATTTTATGGGGTACTGTTAAAAATTTATTATTTATAATATCAAACAATTAGTTAATAGATTACCTTAGAGGAGAATATTCAAGGGGCGAATGGCTCTCCTCCCCGTCCGTCGAGTCCCCCTCGCTGGACGACGAGGAGGAGCTCGACCCCCTCAGCCTTCCCTCTTTCCTTCTGTGGCGCCGAATCACTGAATTTTTAGGGAGGGGCAGTGTATTGAGAAACAAAGGGGAGCAGGGGCGATCAAAAGAGTCATTGTGAGAGATTTTTTGACCCCCGGTCAATTTAAAATTATTAGAAAAAAATACTTGACCAGATTTTAAATTTTCTAAGTTTTGGTGCAATGTTTCATTTTCATTCAATAAGTTCAATTTACATGTTTTTATATTGTTTCCTGATCGCTGATTGATCACTACTCTATCACGTGACGATTCTTCATCCACCAATCCTAACTCATCACTCTGATTCGATGACTTAATTACAGAACTTTCATTAAAATCACAATCCGTTTTAGGAATATTCAAATCTTTTATCAACATCTTATTTTTACTTTTAAACTCACTTTTTTCTGCTTTTATTTCATTTTGTTGATCAATTAAAACGTCCCCTTTAATATCTTCATATCTCGATGAAGTCAAATCAGCAGAAATTCTGTTTAAGTCATTAATATATCTATCCAATAAATGATGATCTAAGGAATCATCAGCTGAGAAATAAGCTGCATTTTCTATGGATGCATTTTCCTGTTCAACATCTAA
Source organism: Oconnorella tubifera (assembly GCA_034700105.1). Lineage (NCBI taxonomy): Eukaryota > Metazoa > Annelida > Clitellata > Enchytraeida > Enchytraeidae > Oconnorella > Oconnorella tubifera. The sequence continues at coordinate 8,465 of JAQIXG010000914.1, read as the reverse complement.
GAAATTTTCCTGCATTAATCCTTTCTTATCTTTTATTAATCCTTCATTGTCCTGCCGTAATCCTTCATTGTCCTGCATTAATCCTTCATTGTCCTGAATTAATCCTTTATTGTCCTGCATTAATCCTTCATTGTCCTGCATTAATCCTTCATTGTCCTGCATTAATCCGTCATTGTCCTGTATCATTCCTTTAATGTCCTCCATTAATCCTTCATTGTCCTGCATTAATCCGTCATTGTCCTGCATCATTCCTTTATTGTCCTGAATTAATCTTTTATTGTCCTGCATTAATCCTTCATTGTCCTGCATAAATCCTTCTTTTTCCTGCATTATTCCTTCATTGTCCTTCATTATTCCTGTCTTACCCTTGATTATTTTTTCCCCGTAATCTATCAAATCCTGCAAATCCCTGCTAACTCTCCCAACCGTTCCTTCCTCTATTTTACTTCTCTCTACATTTAATTCTTTCTCCTTCAAATTATCTTTATCAGTCGTCACTTCAAATAAATCCGCGTCAGAACTCTCGGATCTTTCTTCATTAATTTCATTTTGTTTAATTTTAATGACATCAAAAGATTTCAAATATTCATCATTTAAATCTTTAATCGTCTGATCGAATAAATTCAGCGTAAAAGTTAACTCTGAATCCAAATTACCGGATATATTTTCGTCGGCCATCTTTCCCCCATCATCATTTACTAAACTAAATAAACTCAAGTCTCCAGTAGTTGTTTCAATCTTGTCAACATCTAATTCCATATTAAAACTATTAACAAACAACTGATTAACTTTAGTTGCTTGTAAATTATTTAAATTTTGCTCTTTATCAGAAGTATTATTAACAACACCTTTTATTAAGTCATCTTTGTTAGTATTAATATTCGTCATTAAGCTTTCAACTTGTTTCCCTATTGCTACAACGTCCTGATTTTCAAATTCAATCAAATCTTTTTTATTTGTAAAAGTTTCATCATTGGCTTTTATATCATCCATTGAACTGTCTAGATTTGAATCACAATCAGTTTTTTCTTTCGTTAGAATTTCGCATCTGCTCAGTTTATCTAATATTTCGTGAGTAATTTCACTGTCGGATATTTTTAAACTATTTTCATTATCCGAACTTCCGGAACAACCTTCTTTTCCTAAAGTTCTGGAACTGATGTCTTTGCCTTGCGTTCTCGAACTATTGTCTTGTTCTAAAGTTCCGAAACTACCACTATCCAGTTCAATCTTCTTTTCATCAACTACATCTAAACCAACATGGTAGCTTTTCACTAAATCACGAATAAATATTGTTTCCGGTCGTTTCTTAGTCACAAAACTATCTCTGTGTTCTGTGCACAAATCAACAGATGAGCCCCCCATCAAATATCTTACATCCACTGATTGTGGTGACTGAGAATCAGATATCAGTAAATTCTCCTTGCTAACAATTAACTTTTGTAGGGCAGATAAATTTGGCATTATGGGGGAAAGTTTTGAAATTACAGACTGTGTGGAAAGTGGTCGTGGCTTTTGCAAATTTTTCGGTAAAATTTCTGTTTTAGAAACATTAGCGTTAGATTTATAAAGACTTTGATCTTCAATTAATTTTGTTTGAATATTTTGTTGGATTTCTTCTATTTTGGAAGATTTGCATTCATCATTCCCAACATCTAATCGTTGAATAATATTCATTTCACTTTGTTCTTGTGGAATAAAATTGTTTGTTATATTTTCCAAATGCATTTTAGTCTCAACTAACATGATTTGATCAATTTTCTTCATTTTCGATTCTTTTTTAATATTTATTAATTTTTCATCTTGTGCTAAAACTGTCTGATCGTCAAAAGGCAATTCTAAACTACAAGATATTACTTTGCTAACATCACTGGACTTAATTTCAGTTAAAATCTCAGGTATAATAACATAAGGCATTTGATCCTGCAAAACAATCGATTTTGTTTTCAAAAATTGCCTATCCTTATCTATAATCTTATCCTTATCTAAATCCATATACCTTCCTGCATTCCTTCTATCTAATCCTCCGTCTATTCCCTCCCCAGAACACATCAGAGTCGTGTCTGACGCTACAGCCCCTGAATCTAAATCAAACGTAAACTCTAACTCATTATTTGCAACTTTAGATGGAGCAATTAGTGAGCGTCCCAAGCTGTCTTCCTTAATCGAATCAATATTTGAATCTTGTATAATTGCTAAATTATCCTTCTTACCTAAACTCGAATCTGATTGTACTTCCTGTAAATAATTTTTCGCATTAATCTTAATATTATTCGTGGAATTTTGAAACTTTAATGCTTTTATTTCGTGAGATAAATTTCTGGATTTCATATCCGTGGGAATAGTAAATATAATCTCAGCGGCAGTTCTCCCACAAGAATCCCCAGATTCTCTCCCCTCTGAGCTGCCAAGTTCATCGGACGCCATTTTGTTTCCCTCCGGGGTCTCTTTTCCAAGTTCTCTCTCTATCGTCTCAACGGCAATTGAATTCAACAAAGTAACAGCTTTTTCTAAATCAAATATGGCGGACTCTATTGTCGGTTGGTTGGACCGAAGTTTTTTCTTCGATGTTGAAGCGATTTTTCTATCGAAAACTTTATCTGTCGTATTACTTAATGGAGAACTTTGCAGAGAATTAGATGTTTTAGTTTTATTTTTAATACCAGGCGATTCACTGCTTACAGAAACGTATTTTAGTGAGTCATTTGTCCTAAAGATATTTTCAGTTGAATCAAGGAAATTTGTAAGAATTTTCTCACTATTTGAATGTTTTTGTAGAGTATTTACGAGTTCATTTTTAAATAAACAAGAGGGAACGGTCTCAGTTTGAATCTCATGAGATTTAACTAGAATTCTTTCTCTATTTTGACTTTCAGTTGAGTTAATTTCATTTTCAACTTTTTCCGAAGTTATTTCATTAGATTTTTGAGAGGATATTAGATGATCAGAGTTTGAAGTCGTGTCTGATATTTCGTTTGAAATCAAAGGACGCACTTGGACATCAGAGAGAAACTTTGAGAGATCCACCTCCCTGGTGTGCCTGCGACCATGAAACTTTGGCTGGGATTCCGTTAAAAGTTTTTCTAAAAGATAAGTCGATGGTTTCCCATCAGTGTTTAAATTTTCCAGCAGATCCTTTGTGATTAAACACGAAGATTGATTGGTGGAAGGAACTGAAGTAGAAAATTCAGTTTTCTTTGATTTAGATTTCATTGGCTCAACGGGAAAATGACTGATTTCAGTCACACTGTCCATTCTTAAAAGTCCAGAATTTATTATTTTAGATTTATCACCAGACTGCTGATCAATTTCAACGTCTTTCTGACAAAGTCTTATCTCACCTGATGATAAATATCTCGGTGTATTTTTTCCTTTCAAACTTTCTGAAATTTCTCCATTTCTATCATCAGAAAATCCAGATAAACAATCTAAGTATCTTTCTATTGGTCGCTTGCTACTTAGAGGCGGAGTCTTGCTAGTTTGAACTGACGAATCACGCGACAGAACCACTCGATGTTTAGATCCGAATGTATTAAATGAATCTTTCATCAACACTTCCCTTTCGCTCCCTGATCCTGCCCCCAAATATCGACTCAAATCAGAATCACTACTCGTCCTCGTCTTTCCAATTGTGACCAATTCATTCGACCCAAAACTAACCCCCCCTTGTGACCCGCAGTTGACCTCTGCGTAAAAATCAGACCTACAAGTTTGCACATCTACTAACCCTAACCTGTACGCTCTAATCGCGCGCTCTGCACATTTATCATCGGAGTTATGATGAGGGTCAATCGCGCAGAAACTCTTTGGTCTTGTCGATCCAACCACTATTCTTGCCGGTTGTTTTAATTTTTGAGGAATTTGTATTTGATCCGAGGAATCTGAAGGATGGATCCTACGTAGCATTACCCTGGATGATTCAGGGGGGGTATTATCAATCCCGGCGGGTGTTTTGGGATTACTAAATGCGGAATTTGAACTTTGTACGATATTTATTCGATTAGCAAGAGGGATATTATTTACTTGATCGCTATTTCTCTTTAAAATCATATGTGGCTGACAAACTATCGAAGTTGAATTCGATGAAATTGGTTTTATTTCGCAGGAAGTACTTAAATTAGAATCAGGTTTAAAAGAATTAGGATTAGAGTTCAATTTTACTGATTTGGTGTCTGAATTTAATGAAAAATCGGTCTTGTAATTATTATCGAGAATTTCTAAACTCGTTATTTTGGAATTATCTAGCATTGATGTAGAAAGAGGTAGAGAAACGCTTCTATTATTTGGTCCCTGTTCCGTTTCTGTTAATGAAGCTCCAATGTCCGCGGAAAACAACTTCTCTCTCAGTTTGCCTCTCGTCGTTTTTCTTCGAAATACCGGTTCAGGAATTCGAGAAACGGTTAAACGCGTAGAGTCAATCTGAACCCGGATGTTTTCCATAGACTGAGGTAAGGTAACTACAGTGGGATTTCCCAGTCTATTAATAGCGCGTGTTGGTGATTTGGCTTCATTATTACACTGGGCATACTCTTCTAAATTTCGTAATCTGATTGATTTTTTTGAACGTAATTTTTCTACGGAAATTGGTGATATGTTAGAGAGGTCCTGATTGGGTGAAGCGCTGGAGCAAGACGAACGCTGATTGGATGAGTTTCTAGTTGATGTTTCATAAGTGGACGTGTAGCGATTAAGAGAAGAAGAGGAAGAAGGTGATTGGCTGATAGGTTGACCAATGGGAGCGAAGTTCTCGCTGGCTGTAGAAAAGACGCTTGATGATTCGCTGGCAGAACTGCCTCGGTGAGATATAGGACAAAATCTATAACACAAAACATTCCACCATTTTAGTTTTTTAATATTTCATAAGTTAAAAATAAACTTTCTTTTGCAAATTCATTAAATTAATCTCAGAAATTATTCTAAAGCGGAGTGTCATGATTAAATTTTTTATATTCTTACTTAATTCTAGTTCATTAGTTAATTTTTAAAAACGCCTAACCCTAACCCCTCTAACAGTTTACTCATATATTTAAAAACATTATAGTGGTATCAATATTATTAACTGAGTTTTAAAATGTTACCCCTGTCCCTCCAGTAGAGCCCTACGTGGCCCCCCAGGGACCCTGCAGACAGAGGCCTCCCCATCTGGTGTCCCTCTTATGTCTCTCGAGGTCAAGGTGCACTGGTCAAGTGGGTCAGAGGTCAGGAATTGGTCAGCGAATGGTGACGTCAAGCCTAGTGGATGATTCATTTCATCTACCTTTCCTACAGAACATATTTAAATTAGATTTAACAATAAATGTGTGTTGAAAAATGAAAAATCTATTTTATGAAAAAAGAGGTATACATTTGAAACAAATCTAGACAATTACTTGTTAGGGGGGAGGGGGGTCTCGGTCAAACTGAAGTATGTTAAAACAATTTTTGCTAATATTCTGACGTCATAGAATTTTTAAAATCATATCGCTAGATTGTAAGTCAGAGCTACCCCCCCCCATCCCATTGAAGCGCTCTCTCCCTCTCCCCTCTCTCTCTCTCTCTCTCTCTCTCTCTGTCTCCCTCTCTCTCCCTCACTCCCTCTCTCTCCCACTCTTCCTTTCTTCCTCCTCGAGGAAGGTCTTCCCCCCTCGCCTAAAACTCGATCTTTTCAGTTCAAAATATAAATTAGAACATTATTTGAGCGTCTGTTTCGTCTTGACTGAGAAAAGAACAGTTTTGTGTGAAATCCTTGCACACACGTTTCATAACACCAGATCTCTAGCAAGATTCAGATAACAAAGAGATGTATAATAACTTATACATTAAATCTTATCACGGGGAGGAGCCATTGCCCCCAACCCTTGAAAAGTTCAGCAAAAAACAAAAAATGGATGAAGAAAAAATTATAAACCTCAGTACAATTTAATACACAAATAATAATTTTGTTTTCTGAAAAATAATATAAAATAAAAATGAATAAACCCCGCAAATAAAAATGTAACATTTGACATGGTTCAGTTGAAATCCAACACACCTCACGTGATCAATATTTGAACCGAGGGCCTTTTCCTTTATCACCTCTCACCCCCCCCCTCCCTTATGAATTTTCTTATTAAGTAATGTTATAACTTGTACATAACCAATAAAAATTATTTTTTGTACAAAATTGACAGCTTTTTAAATATTTGTCAACTTTTACTAAACTATCAAAATAAAATAATCTGGCAATCAAGCAATAAAAATGTTTTAAAAATTAGCATGTCGATCGCTCATTTAAAAAATAGATTCTTAGAAAAACAGTACATAAAATAAACAGCGTAATAAAATAAATAATGAAGTAATTTCTCTGACTGTATAGGAATTAGTTCATCTTTAGCATGATTTATATTCATCTAGTAATTCAATCGTTTAAAAACTAGTAAGGCGCTGAATTAAATGAGCAAATACGAGAAACAGATGCGGAAGATCTCAACTGTACCCCAAGGCTACGTGATTTGACGGGGAGGGGGGGCGGACACGGGGTCTTTATCCCCTCCCCTACCCAAATATTTTTTATAATGTAATCGCGTTTATATTTTTATTAGAACTTATTGAAATTTAGAGAAAAAAAGGGGTTAAAAATGGGGCCTACAACCGGGCAGTGACTCCACCTTAACAAATAACATCAAAAATAAACAAATTTTTAAAATTTCTCATTCACCCTCTACCCTCCCTCTCCCTTCCTCTAACCTCTCAAAAATGTTTTCGATATTTTTTACTGAATAATTAGAATGACAAAACGTCGAAATTCATTAACTTTATCTATCGAGTAAAAATATCCCTATGTGACAATAAACTTAAAAATGTCGTCTGATACTTATCAAAATTATTCTGTCAAAAACAAATAGTTGATCCCCGACCCCCCCCCCCAGACCTCCCCAATTTTCCTAGATTCCCTGACAGTTTTCGCCACAAGGAATCTGAAATGATAAGCCTAGAGACTATGACTCATTGAAATGGAACTCTGCCAAAACTCAATGAAAGATAGTTATACAATAACAGGAGTAGTACTCGAGCATCAGGGGGCGTGGGGGTCACTCCCCTGCCCCTCCTCCATAAGAATGATACAAGTATTTTTAGCACAAAAATGAATCACATAAAATCGGCCGTCGATACCATAAATATGATAAAACAAAAAATAAGTATATTTATTTCAAAATTTGTAACAAACTGATAAAACTGATAATTGTATAAGTCAGTAATAAATTAACTATTTTACAAAGATCATATAATTTTATGTGTGAGGGGTGGAGAGGGGGAGGGGGGATAAGCTCTAGATCCGTTTAAAAAAGCATTAGCTTCATCATTCTATCATCACTTGAATATAAACAACTGCATATCGTAACACTGTACGCCAGTGGATCTGCAGAGAATAAATTCAGGCCTTTAGGCCTCGAGATTAAAATTAGATTGGGACAGTTGAAATTTTTCATCTGCTTTCAGCATCGATGAATAATGATACTTTTAACAAGATTTTCATTTTTAAACTTTTATTTTTTGACCTATTTTATATTTATAACTGCAATGAGTTATATTTGAAACTTTTTGTTTCATTTTAGGTGTATTAAATGAAAATTATGTTAAGATAATTATATTTTGACACAACAAACATTATGTTGCCGTATACTGCAATTAAAGACAGTTAACCAGTGTATCAATTTAAAAAATAAAATTAGTAGGCCTAACAAGAATTTAATAAAAATTACTAACTAATTAACAGGTCTCTCATGTAAATATACTAATTAGTACAATAATGAGAATATAATGAAAATTAATTAAATCATTCAAATTTAAGAGGCAAAACTTATGCAGGATATATATATTATATTAATTCATAAGTATATCAATATCATTACCATGTTATTCATGTACATGTATGTAACTTGCCTGTACATTTTTTATCAGAAGTTAAGGTAGACAGACCTGGGATTTGAGGGTCGACGCCCCCCATTAATTGATCGCGACTTATAAAGCGTCTTCTGCCTAAAAAATAAATTGAAATAAATCCAAAATAATTTTTTTCATACATTTCTTCTCCTGAATGAATAAATTAATTGTAGCGAATTTTATATATTTTAGATCTTATTTTGTAACTGTATATTTATTTCATTAGGCTCATTGTATTATGTTGCGTAATCTACTGTATTACAATGCAAAGTAACGAGAGCGATGGCTGGTCACGGTTGGTGATTTTTAATGTGTTTGAAGTTGAATGATTGGACAAATCGTCCAACCAATAGGATCAGGTTTTAGCTAATATAAAAACTCTTACTAGACGTCATCTACAGTGACTGTCATCTACAGTGACTGTCATCTACAGTGACTGTCATCTACAGGCATCATCTACAGTGACTCGCTGAGCGCCATTGTCGATGTAGAATCCAATTCATCGCAAACTAGACCAAATCTAGTTTGCGAAATAGTTGAGGCATTTACCAGACTTAAGCACA
>JAQIXG010000913.1:0-26112 GCA_034700105.1 Oconnorella tubifera | reverse complement strand
TGTTGAAGCTACAATATGAAGAAAAAGAAACATATCTAAATACATGCGTGTTTCTTTTGATACTGTCAGGTTTCAAGTAAACAAATGTAGAGTTTAGAACTAATACAAAATATCATAATCATGTGATTATTGGATGCTTTAAAGTTTAGAATTAGAACTTTGTTGAAATGTTTGTCTATGTTCTGAATATCAGCTGTTGTAAAAAAAACCAGTTTTTTTATCAACACGAACTCATATTGTACCGATAGCTTTGAGAGTATTTTTATTTAACATAGAACCTTGTCCCATGGTCTCTCTCTCTCTCTCTGTGTGGTGAGCATCAGACAATTTGTTTTAAACGCAAACTATTTTAATGACTTTGTTTGGTCTCTACAATGTGCTGGAGTCTTGCGGGGCTATATACTGAGCCAATATAAGCTGTAGATAATGCTTGTTAAAAATGATAAACTGCAAACTTTGAAAAGAAAGCTGGATCTAAAGAAAACAGAAAGATTGTGGCAGGCTCTCATCCGTGTTGACAGTTTTTGCTTTTATGTTATGGCATTATGGTATTTAGTTTATATGCTCTTTTTTAACATTCTTATTATAGTATTAATAAATACACAGAAAAAAAATTGCATATATTTTAACACTTGAAATTGCAATGTTGATGTTACATGATTCTGTTACATCATACATTACATCACAGAATTACATTACGGTATTACATCACATTTAATCTTACACCACATCATCATATAACATCATATATGTTGTCTCTTCTCAAAATATAATAAAATCATATTGCGGCACATTTTCACAGCAATAGCTTACATCTTTGCATGAAATCATGTGAATATGATTAGCGAAGATAATGCATTGTCAATCCAGATGCATGCTACGCTATCAATTCATATCAGGTGCATGGATGCTTAAAATAACACGATGGAGGTTTTAAGCTTGGATTGTATTATGCTGTCTGATCAGAGGATATAAAACTATCAGGTGCTTTTAGATGAAGATTGATAGATGGTCAGAGATCAGAGTCTGATCAGTCGCTCGCTATCAATCCAGCAGTAAATCAGCAGTGTTATGTAAATTTAAAAAAATTTACTTTGATTACAATTATTAGAGTTTGTATTCAGGTGTTTGGGATGTTATTTTTATTATTTGTGACAATGTATGTGTAATTAAAATTGAGAGAAGTAAAGAGAATCTTTATTTTATATTTTATAGGTATGATTTTTTATGATGTTGTTTTGTTTCATTTATTTCTGATTATACAAAAGATATATTTATTATTGTCTGATTACTTGGTATTTATCTTTAATATAGATAAATTGGAATATAATAGAAAAATATCTGCAAATTTACTATCAGAAAGAATATAGAAACAAAAATGAATTAATCAAGAATCAACTGTCTTTTGCTAGCGTTAAATAGATAAAATGTTGAATAATTTTTATGATATATAGGATCATTAGTTTTTCATTTGGCTTAATTTTATTTGTGAATGTTTTTAAGTTTATTTATATACTTAATAGTTCATTAATATTTTTATAAGTATTGTCACGATGCCTATTGAGCTTCTTAAAAGCTACTCGAGTCACAAGTGATGCTTAAATTATTCTTAAAATACTTGGCATTCTTGTTATATATTTAGTCTGTTATTGTACAAGAATGATTGCATATTAATTCTTTTAGGTTATTACTGAGTCTACGGGTTCAACTTTAATCATTTATATGTTTAATAATTTGAAATTTACTTAAGTTTAACATTATAGATATATATTATAGATAATTTTACATAAACGATTCCTAACTAGTTCCAAGTGAAGTACTTACTTTAAAGGGTGCAGCAAGCTAGCGAAATAGTGAGCATTTGTAGAGTCGAACCTGGATCTGTTACGTTTGAGTCCAGTTCACTACCGGTTGACAAAAGAATAAATGATATTATTCCAGTTTAAGTTTATTTATAAATGTATAAAAAGTTCTATAAGATATAATTTGCAATTTGTGCGTATACTTTTGATATTTCGCTTAGACTTATTTAATCTATATATATATATATTTGTGAAAATTTGTTTGTTTGTTCGGGGTTGGCTCCGGCCCCGTAATAGTTGGTGGGCTGAATTTTTGCACCGAGGTAGGTGTACTGGCTGGGGGTGTAGTAGCGATAGTAAAAATGGACCAGCCGCTCCCGTTCGCCTTGTGCAGAGAGGGAGTGAGGTATGGGCGCTGTGCTATAAGTATAGGCGATTTTGGGATTTTTTTTTTATAATAGGAATTACATGGGTACTTTATATTTTTCCTCGACAAGGCGATTATTACAATTCCCATTATTTACACATTTATTTGCCTGTACCCCTCCCGGTCAACGCCGGGCAGTGCAGCTAGTTATTATATAAAGTAAATCTAATTAGACAATTCTATAGTTTTCCTTATACACTTGAGAAGATATTTTAGTTATTTATTAATATTTACAGTTAATACAACAATAAATAAATTAAATTGATTATTATATATCTCGCATAATTTTTCAGGATTTTTTAATGCTACTCATATTCCGAAGTAGTTTTTTGTTTAGATTTTGTTTATATTTATGAGTCTTTCCTGTGTGATATTTCAATGCACATGCTAATGGCATTTTTGCAGTGATCTTTTAAGCCATAGATTTGTTTACAGTAGCCGGTCGTATGCGTTGGACTATTTTGGTATATATTATGATTGATGGCATTTTCCTCTAGTATTACAACAGTTTATAAACAGATAAAGACTTTTTCACTCAAGACTTATCTTTGTTGATATTTAGTTGTTATTTTTCTTTGGTAACTGTAGCTTTTTAGTACAAGTTGCTATGTTGCAGTCTACAGGTTTTAGCTTTGATGTTAAATAGACTTAGATTGAGATAATTTTAATATTATATTATAATTTGTAATGAATAAGTTAAGAGAGATTATGTAATATTCAATTATTGCAAGGTTTTGTTTAAGAATATAGATATTATTATTAAATGAGAAATGTTGAAATATCAGCAATTGCTAATGTGTGAAAAGTAAGCGTAATATTATTAGAAGTTTTTTAATTTCCGTGATTATACATTAATGCATTTTTAAAAATTGAAAGTTATATAGAAGTTATATCATATATGCTTCTTATACTAATGATTTTGACCATAAATTATGGTCAAGATTGAGGATAATTATGTTAGAACTTGCGTGATCAATCAATTAGTTGATATTTGATTCAATTTATTCCTATTTTCTTTAAAAGTTAATTTAAATAACTTGAAATAAGCAAGTAGAGTTTTAAATTCAAAATTGCAGTACTAATTCTAAAATCTTGCAATATTTGCAATTTAATCTGTAAATAGTTTGAATTAAGCAAACAAAGTTTTAAATTTAAAATTTCAGTACCTCAAAATTTCATTACTAATTGTAGCAAATTTGTCTTAAAATATTTAGAATGTAATCTCTATTTTTAAAACTTTGCATCAGAACACAATCGATGATGAAGACTATTTCTTATAAAGCTGTGCTCAGGAACTGCATTGATTGTTGGCGATTATCACTAGAGTTTTTTGTTGTCGTTGTAGAAAAATGCTGTCTAGTTCTATAACAAAACGGAAATTGCTACTTTCTATGGCGTTTATTGTGAACATTGTTAAGGTTACTGAATGAATATGTGATTGATGAATGCATATAAAGTTGTGAAATATAGGAAATTAGGCTTTTTTTATATGCAAAAATAGTGAATTTGTGGTATTAATATACTATCTTTTGCATGAGTAGAGTGACAGGCGTATTAAATGTTGTATATAACTGACATATATTATCTAACATCTATATACTTTTGGTTATATACAACCAAAAATGTAAAGCAAATTGTAAAAATATAAAAATATTAATGTAAAATTGTAAGCAAATATGTACAACAGTTTTGTTCATAATAGAAACTAAATGAATAAAAAATACCAATATGTATATATTGAAGGTTTAGTTTATAGCAAGAGTTAATATATCAACAGTAATTTCTAAAGAACATTTTGTATTTTTATCAGAGAGCTGAATAAATCTTACAGAACCAAACTCTCCAATGCTATAAAACATTAGTGATTGCACACACGGTTATTGCTCAACTCTGTTTTTATGGCCGAACATAAAAAGCATGCGTTTAGTATCAGCTAACGTTATAGTGGATCAGCGGCTTTATTTTATGGCATATAATTTTAGAGACTTGAAAGAATTTGAACAAATCTGCAAGTAATAGTAGTAATTATAATGATAATGTTTAACCATCAAAAGAAGCTCTGTAGTGTTAAGAAGGGATGGTGCAAATATTTTTGTTCTTGAGAAAATTGTGGATATTAAAATGCAGCTTAAACTGGACTCTGATGATAACAATATAAGAAAATATTTGAAAATCAAGTATCTCAGATATCATGAAAATTTTAAGATTTATTTGAAGATAAATTGTTTAACAAGGTTATTTGCTGAGGGTTGCAATGTGTACTTTTTTTATTGAAAATCTGACTATCCTTTTTATTCTGTAATAAAGTTGATTTCAGTATTTTAATTTTTAATCAGACGCTAATCCCTTGTTATTATAATAGAGATTATTTTTATCTGCAGAAATTATGATAGAAATGTTGTTGCCTTTGGTGTAGTAATATTTCTAATGTATTTCTTGTACTGGATCTAAATTTTTAATGTAATTAAAGAAAAGTGCTGTATATTTAGTTGCACAGAATTTTGATGATTTCCATTAGATTTTACAGTTTCAAGCTAATATTTTATATAAATAATAAATACCGGTTTATTGCATTTTAAGTTGAGTTGAAAGTTTTATTATTCTCCTTGAATTAAAGATTCAGTGACACTACATGCATTTTTACAATACCATTTATTTTTTGGACTCATTGTTACAAGGAAAAATATAATGCTCCAGGACTTTGCTTCACTTTTTGGAATATTTTCAATTTGTGCATTAGATTATAATTTGTTTTGAGGATAGATATTTTCTCTGTATAATGTTAGCTGCTATTCTATATTTGTCCATTGCATCGAGTTATTACACTGTGACTATAGGCGACAACTGGTAAACATTTTTGTCTGTGAAATAGAACATTTGATGAAGATTATGATGAGATTTGATGATTACAGTGATGATGAGAATGGTGTTATATTTTATCAGCCTGGTACAGAATCTATTGATTCCCTTTATTGTCAGTTCATATGGACGACTGGCTCTGCTGGGTTGTTTCTGTACTATTTCAAGTGCTCTATTTTATTGCATTTAGCTGTGTTTCTCATTTCATCGCTATGGTGGCCGAACAAAATGTCAGGGACAAAATGGTATAGGGACAAAATGTCACTGGACAAAATGGTATTGGGACAAAATGTCGTGGACAAATATCACTGCAAAATGTTTAAATATGTGGGTTAGGGTTTGGGGTTATTGTTAGAGGTTAGGGTTAGGCCATACCATTTTGGCCATGACATTTTGTCCACAATGTTTTGTCCATGACATTTTGTCGAGCGACATTTTGTCCCCATACCATTTTGTCCACGATATTTTGTCCTAGAACCCATCCCTATTGCACCACATTATTGCTGTCCTATAATTACTAGATCACTCTGCATTGACTATTTCACATTGGTGTGTAATTATTGAATTAGCAGTCATATATTAAGTATGATTGCTATAGATTTGTACTGATGGGAAGCTATTATAGATGCAATGTCTGATTATGCGCGCTAAACATTATGATTGTTTATTATTCTGGCGAATTATAGAGCAGTAATAAGAATATTAGTAGTAATGGTGATAATTAGAAGCTATTTATTATTAGTTGAGATAAATTGGTTGAAATCCAGCCAATATTTATGAGTCGAAGTCTCATATTATTACAGGAAAATTTTGTCTAATATTTACAAATCTCATTTTGATTACAATGATTGTTTTAAAATTTATTTCTGTTTTTTAATGTAACAAGTATAAGTGTATCTTTTAATAATTAATAATTAAATAGTGAAGTAATATATCAATAATATTACCTTACATAATCTGATTGTGACCCATGGTGAAGTGGTTCGAGTGCTGGACTTTTAACAAATCGATCCGAGTTCAAATCCTCTATGTCTTGCACAGTTTGGTTGACTTAATGCTGCACACTTTGCAAATGCAAAGTGTGCAGCACTTTTCAATAGAAACTCAATAGAAGCACAAATTCAATAGAATAACTATTATATACTGTATAAAAGAATTATATTTTCAAAATTTCCACAACATTTGTAAGTGGTATAACCTGTAGAATCACAAAAAATATGTAAAGTGAAGCTGGTTGATAATAAAATAAACTCTCACTTCCTGAATTTTCAATCTCTCGATTTTTGTATTTACATTGGAACACTAGCATAATGTTGGAGCAAGGGGTCGTTGAATTTCATTGTATTTGCTAAATCAATGCACCAACTTTCAAACGCGTGATGAATTTTTTGGAATTGTTTCTACTATATTTTGCATATTTATACTTTGCACAATATTATTATGAATTATGTATAATATGTAGTTCAATGTTGAACTTGTTTTGGGTAATAATGTGACTCGATAGTTGAATTTTAATAACATTGCGGTGATTTCATCATTTTACTAAATATTATAAATTTTTTAAGCTTTTATTATATCCAAATACATTGACATATTTGAATTTATTACATTATTTTATTATTTGATATATTAATTGCAATTACTGTATATAAACTGTTTTCTATTCATTTATTCTGCTGGCATATTATGATATGTTAAACGTAGATGATAATTGTAATGATTAACCGGAAGCAGACAAAATTTGCAATGTTCTGCTAAATTACATAAGTCTCCATTGCGTCTGGTTTATGCTTAGTTGATAAACTGATTATTTTGTTTATTTTTGTGTATTTGACAGTGACTCAGACAAAACTATGTCTTTATTATTAGAATTGCGACTCTGTTTAATATCTTCAGGGCAATGTTTATTATTTTCAACTGCAATAAAATTCTACAGATTGAAATGGAGACATTTGAGTTTATGTTAAAATATCATATCAAGTTGCAGTTGACAATATATTTGATTAATTACAATAATAACCATTTTTCTGTAGAGTTTAAAGTTTGTATAAACTTTAATTTGTTGGAAATTGTGACTGGTTTGAATTGTGTTAGAATCTGGAAGCTTTGTAGTTGTTGAGAATTATTTTATTTAGAAATTATTTAAAAAATTATTTAGAAAGTTTATGAATGTGTGAACAAATATATTAAAACAGATTACAATTAAATTGTAAAAATTCTTTATTAAAATTTAGATTATCACACTGAAATTTACACTTAAATATATACTATACTTAAATTAATACTTAAATTTAATTACTTAATTACCTGGAAGTTTAAATTTGTACCTTAATTTTTACTATTAAGTCTATTTTAATCTGAAATTAAAATGTGAAATTACTTAATTTAAAGTTAAGTTTTTGAGACAATAATTATTTTATCATTGTATTTGGTGATATTTCAGAATATTTGGTAGAAAACTTCCAATTGAAATGAAAATATTATTTATACACGAGTTTTAAATTTTTCTTTTATCATTAAAGTCTTTAATATTTAAATTTATCATTCAAGTCATTGAAACTTTTGTGTTTTTTTATTTGTTCCTGATTATTTTAAACCAGACAGTAGGCAATAACAGTAGGCCATTGTTGGCCTACTGTTATTAATAATAAAATTCAAGAAATCAGTCAATCAGACAATATCAAAAATACTGATTGAAACATTCTCCAGATAGAATTAATCCATTTAAAACTTTCCCAAGTGATGAAAACGTTCAATTTTTGAATTCATGTTCTTATTTATAGGCCAGAGAAGTCAGACTTACTTAGTGAACCTCTAGAAGCGTGGGACCAGAGACTAGAACAGATCAGACAAGTCTATCATAACATCAGTAAGAAACTAGAAGCTACACTACATGCTGGAGATCCAGATAAACGGCTGGTTGGTTAATTGTTTTCTAATAAATCAATGAAAATATAGCTCAGTTTTTAGATGAATTTTTAAAAGCTACTTTACATGCTGGAGATCCAGGTAAACAGCTGGTTGGTTGTTTTCTAATAAAGGGTACCCCGACAAAACGACCCGAATACGTTAACCTGACAAAACGGCCCCATCAATTCATTCCCTAACCCTAACTAACTCTAAACTTAACCCAAACTCTAGCTCTAACCCTTGCTTTAATCCTAAACCTAATCAGCATTCTAACTGGGATCCTAACCCTAAGAATGAACAGTCAGGGCTCATTTGTCGGGGTCGTTTTGACGGGGTTACACTAATAAAACATTTATAATGAAAATACTGTTTTTAGGTGAATAGTTCCAAGTAGTTAAATCATGATTATGAACTGACAGGAAGTAGACTGTTGTATTTATTGTTGTTATTAGAAGTAAAAAGATGATAAATCATCTAATTGGCTTTGATGCAAATTAAATTTGCTATTGGCTTATTAGCAGTGTTGGCTGTTGGGTTTTTGCTTGCGCTAACCAGTGATTTTAGAATGTGATTTTATTTTCTATCATTTTAATTTTTAATAGTTATTTTGTATTATTGAGTGTTTGATTTATAGTGTATGAACCATTTATTTGTAATATTATTTATTATGATCTGTTATTTCTACCTACATATATTATATTCTGCAGCTGTAGTTCGTACAAAAAAAATGTATTTTTTATTTTGTTTTATTATAAATTTATTTACAACATTAACTTTGGATATATTATTACATTATAATACATAATATAATAACATTGATATTAATTAGTGATATCTTAATAATCTAAATTGTTTTGTAATCCTATTGATATTAACTACTACTCTACTACTTTTCTACTAATTCTTATCTATTGCACTCTCATTACATTTTTTTCTCCAACTGTAATCACTGTAGCCTATAAATTATTGGAACTTAAGGTAGATTATAACAATTATCTGCACTTTGCAAAAGCTTTTGTTTTATTCTTAATTATTTTTCTGTTTATATAACTTCTGATCTGATCCTATAATCTTTATCTAATTTTTCCAATCTTTATTTAAAGTTAATAAGATATTTCTTATCACATTTGAGTGTAATTTCATTTGTCTGCGTTCAGACTCTGCAAATGTAAATTGAAATCTGGATTATATTTATTTAATGAATATCTGTTATCTTGTGTATAGCTTTGAACCTAAAGTTTTGTACAGAGAGAGATTGATTTATTCATTCGCTTCCTTTTGGCTAGCTAACAGAGCCTGTTTTGCTAAATATATAACATTATGTATAGCAAGACTGTAAGTGATTGAGCACTGGACATTGATTTATACATAGGTTCTGTTTTAAAAGCAGAGTGGAGCGCCTAACAAGATTTGAATATGCATATAGTTGACCCGTCAGTTTAAGATACTTTAAAGTTAGTTTAATCTCGCTATGCACGAAGCTTGTGATTTGTTCTAAAGGATGAGATTGAGGTCAAGTGTATGCGGATTTAAAATATACCCGAGGCTTTGAAGCTCGCTGATTTCAGATTAAATTCGACTAGAATAGATGACCATTTTGCATGTTAGGAATATATTCCTGATCGGTTGTTAAATTTAATTTGTTTGTTTTTTTTGTCCGCAGAAAAAGATAAATGAATCTTTGCTATCTAAAAGTCTGCTCGAATCTGCCGCTCTTTTTAGTGATGATCCACTGGGGCAAGTATTGATTTATTTTATTGCGTAAATGTGTTTTTTAAACTAAATAATAAATACCCTTTTTTTACTCTAAATAATTCCTTAAAATCTGGTTATGCATAAATAAGTTTTAGTTTCATTATAGTAAATAAATTATTGGTTAACTTAAAAGTTGAATTTGTTTTTTATATCTTTCAAGAGTTTCAATTTAATCATCATTTTTGCGTTACTTGCTTATAAAATATTTCCTTTATCATCCTTTGTTATGCGCTTTACTAATTAATAAATTATTAAAGATAATGTAAATAAAATATGTTAATTTAAGAACATTTAATTAGTATTTATTGAAAAATATAATTTAGCTACATATTCACTTCCTAGTCACTGATAATTTCCAAAAGTTTTCAAATTAAATACATGTTATTTTTGGCTAGCGTGTTATTTAATGTTAAAAAAAGTACATGAATAAAAGTAAAGCAATTTAAATCATTATTTAAATTTTGTTTTTATAATCAGACGTATGCTATCAGTTACGAGTGAAGCCCAGAACAATCTGGCAAAGAATCTGCGCGACTATGAAGATGAAATTACGTCTAAAGTAATAGCTCCTATACAGGACATTGATGTAAGATTATAATATTAGAGAATGTTTAGTTACGCCTCGTTAGAGAAGTGGTTAGAGTACTGGACTCGGACGCGATAGGTCCAGGTTCAAATCCCGGATAGTTCACTATATCTGTAATTTGCTGCACCCTTAGTAAGACGCTTAAATTGACAGCTATGTCTGAGACATAGTTCATATAAAACGGTAATCCATTACGTTAAACTATCATTATGTTTATGGTAGATTGTGTCAATATTTAGTTAGCTATTGATTTTATACAGATTGGAATGATTTTTCTTCAACATTAGAATTTAACGTTTGAAATAAAGATAATAGATACATAAAAATTGTTTGCCTGTGATAATTTCAGGATTACCAATTCATAAAATGACATTAAATAAACTTTCTCTGTTGATATGACATTAATAAACAAAATATAACTTTCAAATTCAGTCCATAATGGAATAAATCAATATTGTCCATTTGTGAAAAATGCTTCTAATTTATTCTTGTATAGTTTTGTGTTTCCAAATTGTATTTACTTGTGCATTATAAATATTCTGAGGTAGTAATTTTGACTTAATATTTTAGCGAGATATTCAAGCGATTCAAAAGTTACGCAAACACGTTGTGAAACTGTCTCAACAGCTGGATTCTGATAAAGCTAAGTACGTTTTAAGTAGATTTTATTATTTTGCATTATATGGCCATTTTACCATGATTGCGTTGTTTCAATTTCACTGTTTTTTCAACATTTGCCTTGATTTTAATACTGATTTTAATTGCTCCGCTTTTCTATTTTATTTTCTATTTTACTTTCTTTTATGAAGAGTAAATTATTGATTGATTGATCGATTGTTTGATTGACTGAGAAATTGATTGATTGGCTCAGTGATTGATTGATTTATTTACCAATTCCCATCATTTTCAACACGCAATTAACTTTGTAAATATTTAAGCAATCTATATTGTTTTGATATTTAAAGTTTTACGTGATATTTAAAGTTTTACGTAATATTTGTAGATTAGTTGCTGCACAAAAGCAGATGACCACTGGTAACAATGTTCAAGGCATTTCTGCCAAGACTGACATCTTGAAAGAAGACGTTGACGACTCCGAACACAGACTTAACTTATTTCGGGTATTATATATTTATATTGTTATTTTTACATACAGTCTTTTAGTGTATGATATTTATATACTAGTTTAACTTTGTATTAGTGTTTTATCGTGGTTTTTAAAGTAATTTAGACGTAATATTTGGTGATTTTTTGTTTAACTGGTACAAATTGATGAAAGGCAATTCATTAATTGGCTATGATAAGAAAATCATATTTTGAAATTGATATTTTGAAATAAAGGTTAAAAAAAATATGCGAATTTTCTTTCATAGCTTTTGTATAAAATGTATTTTTAGTAATTGGTATTTTTTTTAGGATCAACTTGAAACTGAAATGTTTTTATTCATATCTCGTGAGAATAAACTTTATCGAGTTCTTTTACAGGTATGACTTTAGTTTGTGTCATTTTTTCATATTTTAGTTTGAATAATTTTTATAATTATTAGACTTATTTTATTTAGTAATTTTAATTTATTGCGTAATATTTACTTAAGTTTTCATTTTGGTAAAATCTCGCGTGATCATTATTTAAAACTAATTTATCATAAAATAAATGAATTTAGTTTTCATTTTCATTTATAATTTATAAATTAATATTTTACGAAATATTTATATCCATATTGAAAGCTAATTGAAATAAATACATTTTATTTTTCACTTTCGTTTATAATTTATAAATTAATTTTTTATGCATTATTTTGACATTACATTTTGACATTATTATTACCTGTAATGTAACACTTTTATATTTATTTATATGAAATTGCTTATTTTATTTCATAATTTAGTTGGTTGAATCTCAGGCCCTCTACTATCAGAATTCATACTCTAGTCTAAAGCAGATTATTCCTGACATAAAACTTAGAATAGGTGAGACTCTTTCTAATGTTTCATCTGAAAATGTAAATAAAACGTTTCATCTGAAAATGTAAATAAAATGTTTAAGTTATCTTAAAATAGGTTATATTCGTTTAGGAAATATATGAATATGACAAATATATATAGGAGAAATGAACTTTTTCCTATATATATTTTAGGAGAAAGTAAAAATGAATTTTTTTTGAATCAAAGATTTCAAAAAAAAATTGAAAAGTTCATTTTTACTTTCATACAGAAATATTGTCATTGAATTAAATCTCACAATCTACTACATTTTGGAATGTGACATTGTAAAAGAAGGATATCGTGATAATAACATGATGTATATTAATCGAAGCAAAAATAATATGTAAATTTTACTATAATACTAACGAGTCAATCTTACTGGATTGAAATTTCAAGTGAGAAAGAATTATTATATGATGTAATATTTCAAGTATAAGAGATGATATATGAGATGTTTTTATGGGTTCAGGTCAGTGTGAAAGACATCCGGTATTCGGCTGCTCGTTAACTGATCATATAAAACACATTAATCGACCTATAGCCAGTGTTATTGAGGGTTGTATACAGGCATTACTGAAAGAAGGCATTCAGGAAGAGGTAATATCTATCTCTTATTTAATTCATGTCTAGTTTTTCTTTAATTTAATACTCGTTTGAAATCTTCTGCTAGATAAAACTCGTAATAAATCGTAGGAATTCATAACCTAATCATAATTCTAATCAAAATGTAAAGTTATCAATAATTCTAATCATAACCTTAACCCTACTTCTAACCCTAACCATGAAACGAAAAGAAAAAAGATTATTCACCGCGATCAATAATTTATAATTATAATTCAATCTTTTATTTTGCAGCCCAAAATAACTTTGGCTGCAGCCTAGTCTTATGAAAATATATTCACACAAATGTACCATGGCAATTGTATATACAGTACATAATCTTCATACACAGTATTATAGAATCTTGTTCAGGTGTAGTAATCTTAAAAGTTTAAAAAATAATAATTTATTTTGGCTTGACTCGGGGTAGTTTTTAAGAGGAAGTTTTTTATTTCAGGGATTATTTCGTGTTGCTTCAGGGGCATCAAGAGTTAAGAAATTAAGGGTATCATTTATATTTATTTT
The DNA here is from genome assembly GCA_034700105.1 of Oconnorella tubifera. NCBI lineage: Eukaryota > Metazoa > Annelida > Clitellata > Enchytraeida > Enchytraeidae > Oconnorella > Oconnorella tubifera. Next base: position 12,662 of record JAQIXG010000913.1, on the reverse strand, counting down.
TCATTTTTCAAATACTGTTTAATGTAGATTTTAAAATAATTTTTGTTAACTTTTATTAATTTATCACATTTTTATGTGATAAATTTTTTTAATTAAACTTATTAATTTAAGTATCATATAATTTTGGTATAGATAATTAAATTTTTATAGTTTTTTAGATGTCTTTTTGGAAACAAAAATCATTCAGTTCTTATTATATATACATTTTTAGCGTCATACTCAAGTGAAATTTATCTAATACACCGTTTTAATGTTTGCAGTCACATGATTTCTGCACATCCAGTCTTTAAATTTTCATATTTTCAGTCTTTAAATTTACCATTCGTGCTGATGTGACTTTAAGAAATAAATAAATTGATAGGTAAGATTTTACTTTCAGGCTGCATTTGAGGCTGATATGGTTGACTGGTCTGAATATAGGAAAGATCCTCATTGTATTGCCGGTTGATTAAATTTTGTTCTTTTTCGCTGCATTAATTTCTTTTGTTACTTTATTCAATTTATTGTAGTATAGCTCGTTGTTTTTCGCAAAATAATAAAAAGCTTATTGAGAATTACTTTACAATTAATGATGAGAAAAAACGTGAGGATTTACAATATGATATTATGTAATAAATCATCAATAAAAAAATCTGTAATGATATAAATATTGAATATTGCGATGAAACTATATTTATTTATAAAAATATTATAATTATAGATGATTTATATAGAAAAATTAAATTTTTACGAAAATAAATACCTTTTAAAAGGTATGAAGTTAAGATACAATACAAAGTCATTTTTTAACAATTAAATCCTTTCACTCTTGTTTCGAAAGTTTACTTTGTACTATACTTATTCTTATATTAATTACCTGATAAAAGGCTCACAGTGTACTGTACATAGGTTTCAGTTGTACTTTAATTATTTATATGTTAATTTCTGCTAAATCTAATTGTACAGTTCTAGTTTATTATTCTTCAATTTGTTTAAAAGTATTTTTAGAAATATTGATTGTATTTTTTTACCTTAGGTGCTTTGAAACAGTATCTTCGAGAGTTGCCTGTTCCCCTATTAACCTTTGAACTTTACAATGATTGGACACAGGCCAGCCAATAGTATGACTCCTTTTAATTTTACTATTTATTCTCTCTTTTGATTTTTTAGTTAAATTTTAAATTATTTTGATTTCCTTGTTGATCAGTTCAATTGCACTGTGTTTTTATTTTGAGAAGATGGAGAGAATGAGAGAGAGAAATTAAGTTGTAGATTTTGGTTAAATTGTGCTAAGAAGTGGTTATTGCAGCTATTTCATTGATTAAGGTTATGTTTAACATCTGGATTACCATATTAACGATGTCTGGATTACCATAATAACTATGTCGAAGACGTAGCTGTCAATTTAAGCACCTTTCTCAAGGGTGCAGCTAGTTAGAGAAAAAGCTGAGCTAACCGGGATTCGAACCTGGACCTATCGGTTTCGAATCCAGTGCTCTAACCACTTCTCTAAAGGGCCTTGGTTAATGACATTATGTATTTATAATAACGTTGTGTTATTAAAAAGTAAAAGTATTGTGTGATTTAGCACAATTTTACGAAATCGATACATATGTATAGAATCTGTGCACATAGAATCTGTACATAGGTATAGAATTTGTATATATTTATACAATCTGCACTTATATATAGAATCTGTGCATATATACAGTATCTGTACATATGTATAGAATCTACACATATGTATAGAATCTGTACATATGTTTTAGAATCTGCACATATGTATAGAATCTGTACATATGTGTAGAATCTGCACATATGTATAGAATCTGTTTATTTTTGTGTAAAATATGTACATTTGTCATAACCGGCATAATTTATAAATATGCCGGTTTCTTTGAATTGGCCATATGTATGGTAAATGAATTTGTCAATGTCTTTTGTATAAGATTTAAATATTTAATTTAATATTTTAATATAATTTTGTTGAATATTTTTAGTCCATCGGATAAGAGGGTGGATCAAGTGGCTGCAGTACTAAAGAAAATGTCAAAACCTTATTTTGAAAATCTTAGGTATTTCATCTTTAAATCTTATAGTTTAACTTTCAAAATATTAGATAAAACGATGTCTGTAAAACATTGCGTATGTTTTTCATTCAAATGATGTCGAAAATTTGTTGGCATAAAACACTTTATAGATTCAGGTCCAGATTTAATTAAGCTGTTAATTTATAATTTTAAAATTTTGTATTATAATTATAGTTATAGTATTTCTTTTGATTTTTCAAACATTTGTAAAAAGTCGCATTTCAAACAAATTGTTAAAAACTTATTTTATTAAAGTATTAATTTCGTTGAATTCAAATTCTAACTTTAATTCTATCCACTCGAAGGCAATAGAATTAATATCAATTAACAATATTAATACAAATTAACGTGATGACTATGCAATTGGGGTAGGATATGTTAAGAAGCGATGCCTTGATGCGGAGATACTTTTGTTTTCTACTTTTTATTCGTTAAATATCTTGTTCTAATTCTCTGTTATACCTCTAGTTAGAGTCATATACAATTCTTATCATTGCATAAAAATTGTTTGTTGTTATTATTTAGTATATTGCATTTAAAAAGATACCCCGGCAAATCAATCACGAATGCATCAACTCAACAAATGTCATGTAGTAACCATAACTCATATCAACAGAAAACTTAACCATAATCCTAACCCTAACTTCAATCCTAAACCTAATTCTAGCTTCAATTGTAATCCTGAAAACTAACATTTTGACCATTTTGACTGGTTACGATTTAAAAATGTTATAGCAGATTTTTACTTTTAGTAATGCTTTTCAATTTAATTTGTCTTCATAAAACATCATCATTATTATGATTCTAATGATGTTATTAATCATATTTTTTAGGTATTTTATTCGTTTTCTTGGTGTTTTATCGAGTCACTCAAGTTCTAATAAGATGACCCCGAGTAATCTAGCCATCGTCATTGCTCCTAGTCTTTTATGGCAGATGGGATCTGATGGGTACTTTGCTACTTCTTATTTTTTACTTTAAAATTGTTCCTCTTTATTTGTAAGTTTGAATCAAAATATAAGAAAGCTTCTTCTTGTAAATTGGCAAAAAGAAAAAGTGCTATAAAGTTCATTATTTATTTAATCGAACACAGCGAATATATATTTATGAATGGAGGTACAAAATGAAAGTTCATTGATTAATTGCATTAATTCAAACTAATGTGAAAATTGTATGATGTATATTGTATTTTATATATTATATAATGTTAATTTTAGCATATTGTATTTAGCATATAGCATATTCGAATCCTAGTTCTGGAATATTTAAAAGAAATAAAATATAATCATTCGTCTGTCATTAGATTTATTTTTTAATCTAGAATTTTTTTATACCTTATCTCTATTACAACCCTAATTTATCTAAAAATTCTATTATTTATATCTTTAATTTAATCTTTGGATACATTTGCTCTAGATCCAATATGATATACACTGGAGTAGAAAGTTCTATTGTGGAAACACTAGTCACGCACTCAAACAAACTGTTTCCTGGTGGTACGTTGCTTCTAAATTTGATTCATGTTAACCTTTATTAATCACATTCTCAATTTTAACACGCTTGCTTTTTGAGATACTTGAATATATTAGCTATCGAATTGGCTAAATGTTAAGAATTTGTTATTTTAAATATAATCAGTTGTTTCAGAGAGTTAGAATAACAGTCATAGTAAAAAGCTTATGATTTGTGTGAACTTGTAAATTATATAGTTAGAGTTAAATACAAGCACTGTTATGACTTGAAAAGTTCGTTAATTTTCTGCGGCTCAGTTCATAATTTAAAGTTAAAATTTATAAACTGTTAAAAAGAAGATTTTATTGAATCAGTTTTGTTTTAAATGTTAATAAAGAGTATTAATAAATGAATAATAACGATGATGACGAGTGATTTAAAGTGATTTAAAAGAATTGTAGATTTGATCAATTTTGAGCAGTTATTTCAGTTAATTGTTATTTCAAGGAGATTACTTAGTTTATTTTTTCCAGTATACCAGACTGATTTTATGTTACAGCTTTCTTTTTATTTTTAATCAAAATTACGCCTGTAAAGTTTTAATATGAGATCTTATGGTTTGATTTAGTATTAAAACATGAAGTTGTTTTGTTTGCTTGTTGACATTTGAAAAAATCATTCAAGAGCATCAGAGCTTGTAATGATTTTGATATGTTTGCAACTAAGCAACGCTTATTTATTTGGTGTATTTTTATATGATTTATTAATCACTAGCTTATCGTTTGTTTTTAATAAAGTAATTTTAATGTTGGCTAGATTTTATGCTTTCTTTTTTGGTGACCAAGATTGTATTTTTACTGAAAATAAAGAGAGTGTAATTTTGAAGATACTCAAAATAAGAAATAAGATAACAGTTTGTTCACCATTAGCTTTTCAAAGTGCAGTACTTAAATTAATTGTAATTTAAAATTCAGCAATAATTTTATATTTCTATGACTCTTTAAATTAAACATTTACCTTTTTTCCAGTATTAATTGTCTGATATATTTCTTTCACAGTCATTTTTGCAATCAACTGAAATAACTTTTTAAAAAAAATACTTTTAAACTAAAAGTAAATACATTTTTATTTTAAAACTGTTTAAATTTAACTTATAAAAAATAATATCAAAATATTCACAATAAATCTCCGGCTGAACCTAAACGGTGAGTAAATATTTATCTCTCGCACTATCTCAATTAATTCTCAGATATATTTCTAAACGACGATCCGCCTTTACGGTCGCAATCCTCCAGTCCACCCTCCATGCACGCATCCACCAGCACGGACGACCTTTTGACCTACACTTCCACCCTAATGTCCACGTCAATGCCTCCTCTATCTCCTCCACGATCCGCTAATTCCAGGCGGCCTCTCATGCGTAGTCGTTCCCAAGTCCAGAAAGATTTGTGGTGCCGGAGAATCGAGTCGGGGTCCTTTCGTTCTTGGCCGGAGCGTCCTAGGACCGCGTGTGGACAGGAGAATAGATTAAAGACATCCGTGCCACAGGGTAGTGGTGGTGATAACCCTGCGGGGGTATTAACCAGTGGGGCAATTGTCTTGGGTAATGATACCGTAACTGAATCGATAAGATTGCCTTCAAACCTGAGGTTATCATCAGATATAAATACCAAAAGTGACTCAACAACAGATCCAAGAACTTGTAATAATGAATTAAACAAACCAAAAGCCAGTAGTTCATTATCAAACGTCACGGATCGACGAATTAATCCAACAAACAACGCTTGCAGTAATCATCCGAGCATTTACTCTGGTGCAAGTCCACCCATCCTTCGTTCTGCGAGATCACAGAATGAATCAGTGAGAATTTCTTGCAACGGATCATCTAGTTCTTCCCCCGCTGTGCTGATTACATCAAAAACACTCGGAGCTCCACCTTACAGTTGGAGGCCACGCAACGGGTTGGGTTCATCGGATGTATTCAGGGCGCCGGTTGTTATTACTCCTCCTAAAAGCGTTCATTCGGATATGTACAACACGTTGTTTGCGTTGCATTCGTTGAACAACGGCAGTTGTGAGGAGTATTCAAGTAGAGTTAGAACACTCTGGGATTGTCATATGAATGCCGATAAGAGACGTAGTTTGGATCTAACGAGGTTGTGGGGATCAGAGAGGGCGGGACAAGGAGTAGAGTTGAGAGGGGAGGGGGTTAGGGGAAGGGAGGATAAGTTGGGGGGAGGGGGGAGAAGTTTGTCGGATAGGAGGAGGGACGGAAGGTTGAATTTATCGCTGCCTGCTGCAGCGCTTGAAGGTAATTGTTTGATTTTTAATGGAATGTAAATTTGTAGTTTGTAGTCAGATGTAAATTTATAATTAGTTTGTTGCGTGATATAAATGTGTAGATAGTTTGTAGCTTAATGTAAATTTATTATTTAGTTGTAGTGAGATGTAAAATTGTAGTTACTTTGTAGTGTTATGTAAAATATTGAAGTTAGTTTGTAGTGAAACTTAACTTTATAGTTTGGTTGTAGTGAACTGAAAATTCATAACTAGTTTGTAATGGAATGTAAATTTAAAGCTTGTCAGTGCTGTTGCATCATTGATGATGAAAGTTTTTTGAAGTATAGCTGGATTAAACTTTGAACTTTTCAAACTCATTTCATTATCATAAGTATCATTAAAATTAAAAATGAAACAATCGATGATGTGTTGATCTTGGTTTAGTTAACCATGCAAGCCTTTTGTTACAGTATTGGCTTTGCTTCTGCTTTTATTATCTTTTGGCTTGAAACTGCTTCAGTTTGCTTACAGCGATAAGTAGCTGTATTATTCGATCCATTTCTATGCTTATGTTGCTTTAAATTATAAATTATCTAATAAATAGTAACACATTTTAAATTATTAATTGCATTTGGATAAATGAATTTTTTCGTCTTTGATTTTGTTGTTGTATTTCATTGCAACATTTTAGCGGATCTTGTAGAGCAAAGATCTGTTTTTAGTGATTTTGTAGTGATTTTCCAGATTCTGTTAATGTCTGTTATTTTACTTTATATAATATTCATATTTCATGTATTACTCAATACTATAGTATTTAATTAGTTTAATATGATGTACTTTATATAAATTAATAATATAATACAAATTGTAATCATCTCATATTAAAATATTGTTATGTTTATCGTATTCGTCTTTATAGATATGTTTCTTTAATCCAGAAATCCTCATATAAATTAATGATATAATGTTGGTATTGCTTAAAGAACATTTGCATATACTGTCTATTTTGTTTTTAATTATTTAAAGTACTTCTTTTGTTTTTAATAGATTCAGATTTCAGTATTTCGTCAACCGGTGCATTAAGCATGGATGCACAATATGATATTTCAACTGAGAGTTCATCTTCTACTGGTAGCACATCTAGAATCAATTCAGCTCATCGTAATAGGTAATGATTCGTTCTATTAAAAATTAAACAATTGTAAATAATTTAAATAACAGTTGAAAGCTATGAAAATTTAGGTTAGGTTAGATTAAGTTTAACGTCAAGTATTACAGTATTATATGAACAATGTCTCAGATATTTCTATTTATCTATTGTCTATTACTTATTGTATTTATCTGGACATTAATAGATTATACAAATTCACTTCAAGAATAAAATTAATTTAGCCTGCAAAGAAATACATTAGACACATTCGCATGCAACGAAATATTATTTAATTTACTGTGTTATGTGAACTTATTTATAAAAACTCATTTATATGTTTAATTGTCTAAATATTGCTGGTACTTTTTCTTCATTTTTGCTTTTATAATGCTCTAATTAAATAATTAATTTTCTATTCATATAGATCTGATATTTCTAAATCAAGTTCTACTATGTCATCTACATCGGAATCGATCGATTCTAAATCATCGTATAAATACGCCAGGTCCATCTCCCATAATAGTGACTCCGCTACAAACAGCAACGCAGAATCAGGATCCTATTCATCTCCCCCTATTCTCTCCACATCCAATCCTTTACGAACCACGCAACGAAGCTCCTCCTCCCATCCCACTTCTCCCTCGGATAAATCCAACATTTCCATCGCTGCTGTATCACCGGTTATCCGTCCTTCGAGTAAAAACGATGATATCAGTCCGCAACAGAGCGAAGTTAAAAATCAGTTGAATATGAAAGACCCGGTGCAGTTTTCGGCTGCAAAGTTATTAGTCGATGAAGTCCTTCGTAAACCTAAACCTCCTACGCTGCTTACAAGACCGAGTACGGTTTATAGCGAAGTGGCGGAAGAACGAGCTTTGTTGTCTCCGGGTTTAGATTTGACTCCCGAAGAAACGGATCTCGATATTCAAGGTTTAACCGGGGATAGAATAAACGCGGACAGTAATGGAAATAAACAAACGGAAACTTGGAAACAAACGGAAACGCCTAAAAGATTATCGTATAATGGCACACGAGATGATGAAAGAATTAAAGATTATAAAAACAAAGATGTTGTGAGTAGAGATATAGCGGCAATGGAAATCGCTGCTAGAAATGCTGCGATTAAAATCGATCCAGAGAATACGTTTGATAATACGGCCTTTGCGTTTTATAACGAAGTGCCGATTGATAGAAATCATTCCACTTGGGTGACTGTATCGCCGAATAGATTAAATGACGGTGGATTAATATCGGAGAAAGTTGAAGGATCGAAAATGACTGAGAGTATTAAACCTAAATTATCTGCGGTACATCAGGATCAGAAATCGAGTGGTATGCAGAAAAAAGGTAACGCGTCACAGATTGGTTCGGTATTGTCATCGGAGCAATCGGGTAAAATCGGGGTAAGGTCTACTAAACCACCGGCCCCTGCTGTGCCTATATGTAGATCAGAATCGTATGATTCGTTAGAAGATGATGAGGATACCAAGTTTTAATTTTTGTGAGATTATTATCAGCTTAATTCCATTTATATTAATTCGTGTTAAAAGAGTTCTTGATTTGTTGCTGATTTTATAAGTAGGATAATAGTTTTGATTTAGTCAAATATCGTAAGTAATAGTCATGAATTTTTATTTGTAAAGTTTTGTTTGATGTTTTTTGAGCATTTTTAAAGCGTTTTGAAATGTTTAATGATTTAGAATGTAATTATTAAGCATTAAATGCGCTAGTCAGTCGTATATACGCGTTATTAAGCAACTCGCATTACTGGTGTTAATTCTTGAAGTAATTTAACAGTTATTTCATGTTGCTGCGTATTATTTAAATTAATATATAGATACTACGATGTAATTTACTGTATTGCGGATTATAATTTATGATTCTGTTTTGGTGATGGTTAATAAATCTCTTATATTGCTGTTGTTTTATTGTTGTTTAAAAAATGCTTGACCCCTATATCTATTCATCCTTCTAATTGTATTAAATTAGGCTCTAAAAGTTTAAAGAAGCTATTCATTTCTCTTTTTTTTACAGTATTAATGTCATAATATATGAACTTTTATTCACTAAAAAAACAACTAATATGATTAAAAATAAGCTACTAGATTAAAAAGTAAATTTGCGAATTTATAATTACGGGATGTTGATAATATTTATGAATATCATTTTATTCTTTTTATTCTTCCGTTAAACCCAAAATTGCCACAGTTATGTTTTATTAAATTATAGATCAGTTTTATAATTTGATTTTAAACGGATATATCAGATTTAAGTTACTTCGTATGCAATATAATTGTTAAATATTATTTTCTTTGTAAAATCTAATATACAATCAATTGCATCTTTTTCTACGCTGTTTGTATTTAAAAAATAATTATTGATTTTATATCGCGTCTATTTTTATCTTCCTTTGATTAACCAATCAGAATAGTCCATTACTTGCACATTCCGATGCATCCGATGTCAGAATAATTTGTGTAAAACATGTCACAGTTTATTGATGTCGAAGTTTAGCGTATCCTAGTATAATTATTGCAGTACTTATTCTACATACCGAATAGGCTTAATAATAGAACATTTGAATGGGATATGCGAAATTGTAACATTGAAGACAATTTGGAGCATGATTTAATATTTGATCATGGAAACTGAATAACATTAGTTTCAAATAAATGTTATTGCTGTGTATTGTTTTATTGTGTGTTAATAGCTCTCTTATTTAAGCAACAAATGTTCAAGCCTTTGTACTTTAATCCTTTCGTATAAAAGGGTATATAGTTATAATCAGCTTCCTGTATTTATCAGTACTTTTCTATTTTTCATTCAAAGTTCTTATAATATTTTCTGCAACTTTTATAGTATTTGTTGTGCCTTGCAAATTAAGAGCTTTTGAAACCTAATCTCATTGTGTTAGACATTGATTGTTAATAAAATATCATGCGTTATTATACATGACATCATTTAATGAATATTATACTTAAAATTTATTTATTATTTTTTATGAAGTCTTCTTTATTTATCTGCTGTACATAATAAAAAAGTAAAGAAAAGTTGAGGTTAACGTTACCGTCATGGATTACCGTATGAACAATGTCTCAGACGTAACTGTCAATTTAAGCGTATTACTAAAGCAGCGGTTCCCAACCTGTGGGTCGCGACCCCAACTGGGGTCGCCTGACAATTTACCAGGGGTCGCCAGAGACCTTCTGAGAATTAATTTTTAAAGTAAAAAACATGTTTTTGTGCAATATACACGCAATGTACTTTGCACAATACACACTTAAAATGTAATGTTAAATATTTGATTTCTTTGCAAATTGATTTTTAAAAAATTTGACAAAAAAATATAACAATTTATTGTGTTGGGGTCGGCACAATTTTAAAAATTTATTGTTGCACAACGTGGCAGATGTTATCAAGGGGTCACAGCATCAGAAAGGTTGGGAACCGCTGGACTAAAGGGTGCAGCGAGTTAGAGAATTAGTGAAATAGTGAGAAATAGACAGCTAGATTTGAGACTTTATCTGCTGTTCTGCTGATCTGACTTTGTATGCTGTTGTGCGGATGACATTTTTATACGTGAATTTTAGAGTCAATATTTAATTAATCCTTCGTAACAGTGAATTAGGACTTTATCGTTTACTATATAGATATAATTTAGGTTATTAATGATAAAAATTTACAGTTTGAACAATGCGAGTTTAAATTTAGTGAATTTTTAATGCTGGAGCTACTCTTGAAAGAATTCTAATTTTTTTACAAAAATACCAAAATAGAATCTTGATTTAATATCATAATCTTTTGTAAAATCAAACTATTACTAAGCTTTTTATAGCAAACTCTAATTCATCTATTGAAACGCAGAAACAGTTCCGTTTCAACAGTTATATTAAAATAGTTCTGTTCAAAGAATCGGCATTTACATTACGGATGTAATATCGGAATCAATTTTATTTAAACGCGGTACATGACTTATAATCTTTATATTCCACCAGTATATTTTGTCCATATCTAATCATTTGTCATAGAATCGTTTGAGCCAAATATGATTTAAGAATGAAATGATCAGAAAATCATGTTTTAATGAATTCGTAACTATACTGGACAATCATAGACTAATAATCATATCCTTTCTTGCTGTTTTAACAACAAAGTTTGAGAAAGAAAGTTTATTTTAACAGCATTACAGTACAACATCAACTGCTAATTTTTTTCTAATATTTATCAACACTGCTGATGCTGTCTCTACCAACTTGCAGCGTTATCAATGTTATCAGTGTTATCACTATCTGTTATTTGCTCTAAATATATTTTTGATAAATACTTGTGGTTCTGATATTTGACAAACTTTCAGTAAATTTTTTCTCAATTTTTCTTTATTCCTTTATAAATATATAGAAGCTACTTTAATTAATCTTGCTTTAATAATGATAATAATTTTGTTATAATTTTGTATATATTTTATTGAAAAAAACAGCTGGAAAATAGTATAACAAATATCATTTTGTTGATAATAAATATTACTCTGTAAGCAATAATTGCTTTTCTTAGTGTAACTCTTTTGGATTAAAAAATAATTTTCCTGTAATATATTTCATTTATATCAGTTCATTGTAACTTCATTACAAGTTTTATTGCGTACAGAGATACGTCTTATCATTGCTAGAACATGAAATTAAATTTTGTTTTGTTTTCGATCTTGTTACTGATTTGTTTGATTCTTCAAGATGTGTAAATATATTAGGCAAACGCGTTATATTTTATCTAATTATGCATTTAAATGACATACAGTAATTGCTTTAGCAACTATGTAAAACAATATTGTATTTAGTATTTAGAAAATGTTATGTGTAGACAAAATTAATGTAATCATGTTTGAATTCATTCGTTATTTTTTCATTTATTTGAACGTTTAGTAAGGTATCATTATTTTTTGATAATGTCCAGTATATTTTATTGAAGAAAATAGTGTGTAAAAGATTTTAAATGACCGAATTTGAAAATATATCATTACAAATATATGTAAACACTACGTAAAATTCAATGCAACAACAGTTAATTGATAAAAATAGAAATTAAATGTTGTTATATCATTACATATATCATTAATTTATGTAAAGATCTATACATACATACATACATATAGACATACATACATACAGACATACATACATACAGACATACATACAGACAGACATACATACAGACAGACATACATACAATTATTTCATTTGAAATAATTTCATTTGAGATCATTACGCGGATAATTTTAATCGAACTTAAAGTAACGTTTATTGTAATAAAAGATGCTCTAAAATTATGATTAACTGTAAAAAAAAGTTGGTGAATGAATTTATAAGTAAATACATTAATAAATGTATTATATTTTACTTATAATTTGTTATAAGTTTTAATAGTCTGTTAATTTATCATATTTTTGATTGTAATATTCATTGTTTTACTTATCGTATCGGTTTTTCTGTATAAAATAAACCATATTAAGAAAATCTTATCTCTATTAAAATCTTTCATTGCTTCAGTGTTTGTTTTATTACATCTAATTTTCACTATTAAAGAATAGCATTATTTTAAAATTGAACGCATCTCGCAATCATGTTTATCATGATTATATTCTTAACACGTTCAATACTTGGGACGAGATATCTCGTCCCACAAAAGACGCTCGTAAACTACTTGGGACGAGATAACTC
>JAQIXG010000912.1:0-26112 GCA_034700105.1 Oconnorella tubifera | reverse complement strand
GTCATAGTCCGTGTCTCTTCGTCCCATGGGCATACACATGGGCACAGGATGAAATTAAAAGAGTTGATAGCCAATGTTAGTAATGGAGCTAAATGAATGTTAGAACATAATATATAAACTAGTTAGTTCTTGTTAGTTCACATGTTCTGCTTGCTTTACTTCATGTTCTGCTTGCTTATACTTTACTACAAACGCGCACCTACTGCATTGCAAACAAAATAAATGTACCTGATCTGGGCACTTTTTCTTGAAATAATTATAATCAAAAATCGAAATGGAATAAAAGTGATATAGAACTTAGAAATTAGAATTAGTGTTGTACACAAAACTTAAATAAGTATTTTAAATACAAGTCTACTTTTTTCAGTTCCAGGTACCTGAATGAAAATATTGTAATAGCGGGTTGAGCCAATCTATCCTAGGACACTGATTACGTAGGACACGTTTCAAGAGGAGTATTGGCCAAGAGATGATTAAAAAACTTTCCACTGCATCAACAAACTCAATTGCAATATTGAAAATAATGAGTGATTATCGCTGATGTTGACAAACGCTTTGTTTACACTTTGTTGTGGGCATTGAATTTATATATTTTTTTATGATTAAATTATATTTTCAATCTGTCTGTCAATTTCTTCAAAAAATAATGACCCAAACGGTTGTAAAATATTTATATCTCACGTTCATATTCCTTATAAGTGTCTAGCGGGTCAATTTATCATATATAATACATGCACAAGCCTTCGAGAGGGATCTGGTTAATTATCAAACAAAACGACAATTTTTGTATTGCATATTTATTTTATCGATGAAACATATTAAATTTAACAAGATAATTATAATAAGTGTTTCAGAAGTTATAATAATGATCAATATTTACATTTATTTTTGTAATTTTTTTCCCCAATGAATGATATATTGCGCGCATTTGACACAAGAATACGGAATAATGTCACTAATAACCACTGATTATCGCGTTAAACGGCCGATTTGGGTATTTAGCTGGGACACGATTTTGATATAAATATTGACCTAATTAACAATGGTGCAATGGAAATATTTCAATTCTAGTTTAAATATAGAATCGATGATTATCGTTAATTATGCGATAATCATCCCTGGCGCAATGAAATTAAGCGGAAGTTTGATCTCAAGAGCAGTATTGAGAGATAATCATATATGGCGCCACTGGACATAAGCTTAATACAAAAGTGAAGAAAATTATAATAGAGACCATTAATAAATAAGCAGGACTAAAGTTTTGCTGCACACTTATGCAGTTAAATTGCAAAAATGTCTGTATCATCTCTAACTTCATCTCTTCTGCTGTTCCATTTGCGTTTTCTATGCTTAGTGCCATTTGTTCTTAAGTTGGTGCCTTTAGTTGCTTGCAATGTCTATACTAAGCCAGTAACTGAATTGTATCAATAAACTTTTTTCTGCTCTTGTACTTTCTACTGATATCTTTTATTCTTATATAGCCCTTTAGTTGCTAACAATATCTATACGAAGTTAGTAACTGAATTGTATCAGCTTTAAATCAATCTTTTTTTATGTATTGCAAGTCTTTGTTACAATTTTCATCACTTATAAAATTTACTAGAATCAACGATAGTTGACGTAAATGAAAAAAAATCAAAAAACTGAAATCTCTTATCAAATAAACATTAAAATGTCTATTTATATTAATAACTATTTATTAAATATTAATAACTATTTACTAAATATTAATAAATATTTATTACAAAGTACTTTTAGAAACAACATCTTAATAGGAATGAATAAAACTTAGAAGTAAACAATGTCAAATTATCCGTGAACTTTATGTTTACAAAAGTTTTCATAATTATTTCTATTTGATGCCCAATCGTTTTTTTCCTTTCAACACAGCACCTACAGCAGCAGAAGCTACTGGCTGACTGGCTTTAGCTGTCGGCTGCTGATTAGGCATAGCTGGCTGACTGGCTTTAGCTGTCGTCTGCTGACTTCGCTTAGCTGGCTGACTACGTTTAGCTGGCTGACTAGCTTTAGCTTTCAGCTGCTGACTGCGTTTTGCTTTGCCCAGCTGTTCACCATCTTGTTTTGATTTCTTGTTTGCAGGTTCTTGATTTTCATTGTTCTCTCCGATGATATTTGATTCATCCTATCATCGTTAAGAGAAAATAACAATAAAATAGCAAAATAAGTATAAATTATCATATTAAGTTATACTTTTTATATTATGCAGTAATTTAATTGTACAATAAATAATACAATTATACAAAACAATATAATTATAATACAATCGTATAAGAAATAACGTCAAACTTGAAAATTAAGATTTAATTCATATTTAAGAAATTCGATAGATTTACTTTACTGGTACTGTAGCCAGTTCAGTAACTTTCTAATTAATTCAATCTGAGTATCATATAATTAATTAACCTCAATTCTCATTAATTAACCCTTATTCAGACGATTCAAATGTTTAAACAAATTTAAAAACGGAAAATTTATGAAAGAGACATTTCCTAGTGACCTGTTGATCGTGATCACTTTGATCGCAGTCAGAGTTCTGCTCGAGAGCTGCCTGCAATGTCGCTGCGTTGATTCTAAAATCACGCGACGTTGACATCTTGAAATGCGACATCAAGTTAATCTGAATAGAAAAAGAATCAAACATAAACGACACTGTAATATAAAAATAAATTGTAGTCCAATATTGAAATGACACTGATTTGATTAAAGTTGTACTGTAATATTTCTTAGTGTTTAATTTCTTTTCAGAGTAAAATTATATTGAGGTATTGATAAACTTAAATATTCAGTAAACTCGTATGTATATATCTATATATATATATATATTTGTAGATGATTCTTTAAATAACAAAATTAGAAAAGATTAATTTAAGAAGAAGTCACACCTTGGATTTTTTAGTCAACTGTATCAAATATTTCTCGTACTGTTCTATTGCGTAGATTAAATTTGGTATAGATCGAGTTTCCTTCAAAACTCGAGCCTGCAGAAAATAAAAACTTCATTATATGATTTCATTTGTCATCACAAAACAAATTACATCAGCAATTCAATGATTTCATTTTGTTCCATGTTATAATTAAAAAATCTGGATCATTTTATAGAAGATGAGATTATAAAAAAGCTATATAAAGTGCTATTACACTGAAATAAAAATTACAGAATAAAATATAAATTGTATCTAAACGAATAAATATAACTAAAATTGAAGGTATTGAACAAAAAATCTGCAAATCACTATATTAAAATTTGGAGTTTAAAATAAAATAATACGATGAATATATTTCTGACTAGATTAACAAACAAAAATTATGAGTAAACTTTACCTTTCCAATTTGCGAGGCTGATTTTTTACTGTTTTTTTTCTTTCCCTTATCACTCGTTGCTTGTAAGTGTTCGCTCTGACTTACCTACAAATAATTAGCAAACAAAACTATCCATAAAATAATATAGATATGATATAAATAAAGATAAAAATCTAGATAAGAATCAAAACTGTAAACTAAGGACATCGCAATATATCTAGCATTATCTGAGTGGTATTATAATTACTGCAAAATATCAAGAAAAAAATATATTATATAATGATTTTTTGCTGTTTTATAATTGTAATTTCATCCAAAAAAAATGTATTTTTTAAGAAGTACTTGCGAAATACAAATATAAATTTTAACCGATTAATATGATTATCAAAAAATTGTATTAAATATAACTCATGAAATCAATGACCGCACCTGTATGAATGTAATCATAGAGTAGACGTATTGAGTGAGGCTAGTACCGGATAATTTGATCAGTTTTTCAAAGCGTCCCGACATATGTCCCGATTTATTCGAGTATAAAGAAAGTTTCTGAAAAAGAAACGATTACGGAAATTAGTATCATAAGCTTCAAGATTCAAAATGAACCGATTTCAAAGAAGTATCAGTTGAAAACAAAAACTAGATTAATTTATAACAAAGAAATATGAAAAGCTACAGAGAATGTGGAAAAAACCAATCTTCTTTTAAAGGATGTTAAAAACATGATACACTCAAACAATAAAATCATACATATTCAATCATACATATACATTTAATACATACATATTGATGTATTTTATACTTTTAATACATCAAATCATTTAATACATACATATTGATGTATTTTATACTTTTAATACATCAAATCATTTAATACATACATATTGATGCATCGATACATTAAATACATCAATACATTTAATGCATCAATACATTAATACATCAAATCATTTAATACATACATATTGATGCATCGATACATTAAATACATCAATACATTTAATGCATCCATACATTAATACGTCAAATCATTTAATACATCAATCCATTTAATACATATTACATTTTAATACAATTAATACATTAATCCATTGAATACATCAATACATTTGATACAACAATACATTTAATACATCAATACATTTAATACATCTAATATATTTAAATTGATACACAAACCCATTTAACGAGAACTGTCAGCACAAGATAAAGCTTATGGAGAACTTTCAGTAAGTTTTCAAGCGCAGCCCCAGATGGTACGATAGACTGAAGCAGTTCATGAAAAGTTAGAATGATATGAGTGAGACGCAAACAGATTCCCTTGTCCACACAGTCTTCTTGTGTCTCTGAGGAGTATTTGAACAACCAAAACACTTTTTGAGAAGCAATAAAGTCATAAAATGGAAATAATAAACTTATATAATTGAATGAAATTAAATGTACAATGTAATCTAGACACAAAAAAGTATCCAAAACTTGTAATATCTACTCGTAACAAAGTTTTATTTAACTGGAATTGGCTACAAATGGATGGATGAAAAATGAAATATATTTGCTTGATAAACCTCACAAATTCTAGTGTCATTATAATATTATATACGTGTTTAAGACTAAAAATTATAATTTTTATGACTTTAAGAAAATAAGTAAATAAATTTAAACCAGATGACGTTTTAGTCGCTGAATTAGCTTTCAACCGATTCACAACAGCTTCAATATCATCAACTTCTTTATCGACGTGAGTCAACGTAAGGATAGCGATAGCAGGAGCGACACGAATATTAAGAATAGAAAATGTCTTTTCCCCTTCTAATTCTACTTCCTGTTAAAAATTTGAGTATAGTTAATAAATGCTATCTGTATACCATTTAAGAGATAATATCAATTAGATCGTTTTAAATTAATTTAAATTTAATTGTAACTTATTTAAACGTTACGGTCGTAATAAAAAGCATATATATTAAAAAATAAATGAAGAAATAATAAAAATATCAATAAAATCTAGTAAAAAAAACAACTGAAATAATTTGCACATACGTACAATTATTAGTTTTCGCAAAATGGAAGAAAAATTCAAAATTTGCATCAAATTACAGTATATGCTACAAGTAAACAATACTGAATGGATGATTTAAGAATAAAATGATAACCTGATCGATATCACCGAGAAGCAGATGAATATCGTGAGCTATGTCCTGCGCAAGAGGCAAGGCGCTACCAAGCTGTCGAGACAAGCTCAGTAGCTGACCAATCACCATCTTTGGTATCACCAGGTTATCTTAGAGCAAACAGAAATGACTCAATCTTTGCGTTTTTACGTTAACATTGATCTGTTAAAAGATTCCAATGCGTTTTAACACAGAGAAATTTAAATTAGAAATTAAAATTACAGAAAGTTTGAAAGAATCTAAACTAAACATTTGACTTCATTTGTTACAGTTAGTAACTATAAGTGAATGTATAGTTATTTTTACTTACAACTAGTTGTGCAGAAAGAGAAAGAGTGCTTTAATTAGAGAGTCTAATTAAATCTAAAGAATAAAAAAGATTATTATAAAGAACACTACCAAGAGTTTGTTCCTTGCAGAGACTAAGCAACCAATCGCGAGCTTCGTTTAAAGTCTGACTTCCCTGCTTTAGACTTAGAGTCAAATTATTGAGTATTGTTAATAGAACAGCGGCATCTTTCAAACTTCTCTCTTCATCAGAATCACAAGTCAAAACTGTGATGACCATGCGCTAAATATACGCAATAATAAAAAGAATAATTATAATGCACTTATGAATATTTACATAAACTACTAAAAAACGCATTAAAATATGCGCTAACAAATTACACATAATTTTAAATGAATTTTTTATAATACAGACAAATTTGCAAAAAGAAGATTAAGATAATGAAGATAAGATTTGATTAAGTAAGTGTAAATCGATCAAACGGTATATAATAACAAACAGCATACAAATAGTATAATAACACAAACAGTATGTATTTAAAGTATATACTACAGTATAATATTTACAAATATCAATATAATATTTATTGAAACCTGGAACTTATGAATTTGTTTTCGTAAAAGATCTTGCAAATCACCGCTACCTTTTTGTTGAGTGGTGAGTGATCGTCTTGATTCTAATTAATAGCAAAAGTAATAATTTTAATTGTCGAACAAAGTTAGTTAAGAGTAAATACCAAAAGTATTTAATCAGAATTATTTATCATTATTTAATTAATCATTAGTAATTATAATAAATAATTAATTATTAATAATTAATCAATCGCAATTATAACTGAATAATATAGTATTTTAGCTTGTAACAAACACAAAAGTAATATAAATATAATACTACAACAACATGTCCAATAAAACTAAATTAACAAACAACACATTAAGCATAGATTAACAAACTTCAAGACCATTATTACAAAAACAAACAACTGATTGTTTTCATATCAGACAAGTTTAAACAATCATTAAAAATATTTCAAATTAATCCAAAAAAAATCAAAGCATTTTTACTGTAATCCAATGTAATTAACAGAATATTCGTAAATTCAGTCATTTTTACCGAGTGTTTCTAAGAATGAAGCAAGCTTCAAATGATATCTAGACGAAACAATTGATATGACTAAAGCGCCGCATTCTATACACTGAGACATTATTCCTCTATTTTTAGCCAATCTATTATCAGGCCCAGATGTTTGCAAGCATACTGTGTAATGCTTTAGTAAGATCCTACATACAAAGAACATATTTCAATCAGGAACAAAGGTTATTCAAGTATTACATTGATTCGTAAAGACTTTAAAGTACTTTATATATGTTAATTATGTTAATTAGCGTGAAGTTTTATAAATTAGTGTGAATTATGTTAATTAGTGTGAAATAAATAAATATTTATTATTATATAACAAAATGATAACAGAACTTGAAACCATAGAGTCTTGTGTTAAGTTATTTGCTGCACCCTTTAGTAAGGAATATAATTTGACAGAAGCAGGATCAATATATCATATAAAAGAAATACATTTATTGGCTAAGTTTATTCAACAAGTTTATTCTAATAAAGAAAAAACTTAGTTGAATTAATAAAAGCAATCTTACGAAACATGCACTAAGTCTACAATAAAAATAAATACAGTATAGAAATACAATATAATAAATATAATATAATGTATAAAAATATACAGTAAAATATACAGTAAAATATACAGTAAAATATACAGTAAAATATACAGTAAAATATATAAAAATGTTTCAAATACAGTAAAATCTCTCACTTTGCAATATTCGCGCAGTGTTTGAAAAGTTTATCTGAACTTCGACCTTCTGATCCATCGCAATGACCCGATTGGTTAATCTGAGCAAGCTTCTGATTGGCTGTCGATAGAATGTATCGCTGTAGGTCAAGGTTAGAATGAAGTAGGACTAAAGCTTGTTGATGGGCGGGAAAATCATCACTGATTGGAAGAGAAAGAGAATTGTGTCAAAATAAAGAAAATAATTTCTAAATCAATATGTAAAGAAATATTTGCTGAATACGTTAATGTTGAAAATATTTGCTGAAATGTAAAACATTGAAATAATTATGGGATTCTAACAAAATATATTACAAAGATTAAAATGTAATAAGGATACAGTTAAAGCGCTGCATATATATTGTATTAAATCAGTTACTGAATTAATCAATCAATCAATTAAACAAGTGAATTAACAATCACTCAATGAAATTTCAAGCATATATATAAGACACACAAAAATAAGACATAAAATTAATGAATAAATTGAATTTATTTTTTACTTATATAAAGCCGTAAGCATAGATGCAATAAAACCAATGGATAAAAGTCCACTACTAGCTACTGCGGAATGCGACGAATTAGAACCAGTCGTTGCAGTCTCCTTGGCCTTAGCTTGTCTTTTCTTTGCGTCGCCATTGGTCGAGTTTGATGCGGGTTTTTCTTTCAGTATATCGCTTAGACGATGATAATTTTGAAACAGTTGAATCAATTGATTCATCTTTTCTGTGCTAAAATTCAATGTGAAAAATCATCACAAAATTTTAATACAAAAATACTGTATATATAAAATATGAAAACAGTTAAATACTTGAAATAGTATACATTACATATATTATACAGTATATAGAGTACATAAAATATAAGATATATTAAATGCAAAGTATAATAATAGTTAACTAATATAATAAGAGCTCTTCAATACAAAAAATCACCTGTAAATATAGTAAATTTAGATAATTTGAATACAACTACATAGCTAGTATCATAGCATTATATTATAGTATTATATAGCTAGTTTCATTTATAAAATGACTCACTCAAAATCAGCTGACAGGAAGCAGTATTCGATGAGTGACTCGTAAACACCGCATACAAGAATAACGAGAATAGTATTTCTAACACCAACACTCGTCGTAGTTGAAAAATCGGCTGATTTGTCCTAAAAACGCATGAAATACTGCAAAAGAGCTTATTATTTAATGTTACATCAGCATCATATATCTATCATTAGATGTTAATGTCAAATCAGCACCAAAATGTTATCTATTGTTAGAAGAATGATAAAAAATCAGATATCAATAATCAAAAACAGAAACAAAGTTAATGTGCATGGTAAGAAATAAAGTCGAAACTTTCAATTAATTAGTTAGTTAATTGCCTGGTAAGAAATTAACGTCAAAAGTTAATAAATTTAAACTTAATCATCAGATAATAATCAACAAATTACTCTATAAAGATTTCACACAGATCAACTAAAAAATAATTTTTTTGATTTGGAACAAAAAATTATTTTATTTTTTTTATTTTTCAAAAAAGAACAGATGATATTCAAGATAAATCTCACGTATAAATATAGATAATTTGAATTTGATTACGCGGATAGGTTTACATAAAGCAATGATTAATTCACTATATATCTGTGACCAACCAATTCAAAATCATCGGGTTCACATTTGATCATCCTCACAACAAGTGAATCGAGTATTTTCTTTATTTCTTCACAGACTGAGTCACTGCATTCATCGTCTACTTGCAAGCGCGTTGATTTATTCAGATAACAGTGAACCAGACTACTAACTAAATGAGCCTGAAATTCAGTATTAAACAATAACGTATAAAAACATGTCAAGCAAAGCTGATTTTAGGAAAAATACTATATACAAAGATTACAAGAATTTACATGCGTTGTATAATTATAAAACATAGAAATACACAACACAGGTAATAATTCATGGCATGTTTTAAATGATACTGTTTCAACATGTATTTTATTACAAGGTATCTTTATGTATTTTAAGATACTTTTATATTGTTATAGAGTATGAACAAATATAGAACGACTGAACACAGCTAGGAATTTATCAGTATATAATAAACATATAACTGACTATCAAGTCAAATACTGGTTGTCATTCGCTAAATGTAAAAGAAAAACTTCATTTAAATTATGAAATAGAAAGTAAATAAGACCAACCAATGGCTCTGCAGTAATGATTTCATCACCTTGCATTGTGATGCACGGATCAAGTTTGATTGGTGGATTGACTTCATTATCAGCTTCGTAATATCGCTGAAACTATAAACAGACCATTCATATATTGAAAAATCAAAGCATTGAAAAATATTTTTAAATTCTGAAATATAAAACTTCATATTTGCTAAATGCCATATAAATAACATCTTAACAATAATCAAAAATTATCCACAGCTATCAGTTTGTGTTAAGTTTGTGTAAATAAATATAATTTAAAAGTAGAAAATCTATAAGAAATAATCAACTTCGTTTCAACGCAAGAATAACCAACTAGTAAATTGTAGACAGCAATGATTTAACACTTCAAAATAAACCTGATATATAAGCTGATTCAGAATTGGAGCATCCAGTTTCGGATTTGAAGTCGATACCCCCAGTAATCCCTTATGAAAACAACAAAAATCTCATCTAAATTTTAAGAAATTCATTAAATATTCAAATAGTTTAAAGCTTCATTAGAATATAAAGTAGCATTAACAAAGCTCAAAAAAGTGACTAAAATCTGTGGCACAACGGTTAAAAAAGATCTCAGATTCAAGTCCTGCGCATTTAATAAAAATTCTCAAACTAGTTGCACCACTAAGCTTAACTGTGCAGAAAGTAATGTAATTTTAAAATAAAAATTCTGACACTGAATGTAATTTAAATTAAGTCTACAAAAATGGAAGTACATAGAGATGTAAAAACAAATCCTACCTCATAAAGTATCATACGAACAGCAGCTTGTTGAGTGAGACATCTACGTAGACTGCCAAGTATCTCTAGACAGACAGCTTCATTCTGACTGTCTGTTCCACCATATGTGTGTACATCCATCTGTACCTACAACCAGACAGACAAACAGACAGACACAAAGAATTATTTTCTGTTCCAGCATATGTGTGTACATCTATACGTATCTAAAAAAGACAGACAAACAGACAGACAGGCTAACAGACAAATAAATAAATACAAAGTATTAAATACTGCACTCGACTGCAGATATTTCTCATCAATATTTTAAACTGGTATTTCTGATCCTAGCCTCTCATCTAAACCTTTTGTGACTAAATACCAAATTTCATTACACTTTTACACACATAAATTAATAATAAAAAAAAAAAAAATTTATTTGTAAGCAATCTAAAATGAATCTAATATGAGTTTGCTAAAATATTAGCGGGATTAAATTTTACCTGGCTTCCGAAAGATGAGCATTGTTGACTTGACAAAGACATCTGACTGGTTGATAGATTGCCAAGTAAACGGAAATTATTAAGAAACATTAAGAAACCACTGACTGCATTACGACGCGATTCAGTTTGACTAATAAATAATAAACAGATAAAAATAGCGTATCTAAATTGTCAGCAATTTGAATTTTAAGCTTTTTTCAATATCTCACAATTCATCTTTTATGAATTTATAAAAACAATTTGGTTTAAAAATATTCATACATGACCGTTAAAAATCTATTTAAATTTAATTTGATTTTTAAAACATTACTACTGAATATATTAATCTTATAATGTTGATAAAATCAAACAATAAATTAATAAAAATCTTAGTAATAATTGCAACCTTCAACCAGATACTTTTCAAATAACAAAAATTAGAATTGTACTAGCAAATTATAACAAATTGTAATAAGTAACATAAATGCATCAAAACATTACAAATTCCACAAAAAAAGCTCAGCATTTATTACAGAAAATCATAAAGAAAAGAAATAGAAAAAAAGATATAGAAAAGATACCGAGAAAACATAGCCTTGCGTAGAACCAGCACAAGAGAGTCTCTGAGACTGAGACTTATTCTAAGTAACGGTAGAATGGCAGTCAGCAATCCTTGAGTTGTACTCAACGGAAGATAGGAAAGATAGTCAAACGATTCTTTCAATCTTGTTACGGACTCGAGTAAAACCTGAGGCCTTGATGTAACCATGTCAGTCAGAAGACCTTCAAATTAAAAGCAAGGCCTTGATTTGTGACAAATCCCACCCCATTCGTTTAAGTACAATATGTCAATATATGTCAATGTTATTTAAGAGCTTTAGCTGCTGTCTAACTGTTAGAAATTAGGGTTAGAATTAGAGTTAGGGTTAGATGAATTAAAAAAGACTTCACTGCAAAAACTTGCTACAAATACAATGCAGAACTACAAGCATTTTAAATTAATATTAAAATACTACTAACTAACTAACTCTGCTCACCAATAAATTCAAATGACTACTTTAAGTTAAACTATAAAATATTAAAATGTCATATTTTACAAATGCAAGACAATTACAATCACTACAGACAAAAATAACTGTAAAAATCACTGTATGGAATATTTTAAAAAATCCACTAAATCGTCTAAATCTAAAAACAATCCACTAAATCTAAAAACAAATCCACTAAATCATTAAATCTAAAAACAAATCCATTAAATCATTAAATCTAAAAACAAATCCACTAAATCATTAAATCTAAAAACAAATCCACTAAATCATTAAATCTAAAAACAAATCCACTAAATCCGCTAAAATCTAAAACAAACACCGACCTAAATAATGCGACACTGGATTAGCTGCCTTTGTAACGACGTGATTCAGAAGCTGTTCAACAATAGCGCCTCGCACAAGTTCATGACCTTTAAACGTCTCCACAAGGATGCGTCTGCCAAGGTCGCACGACCTTTGACCCGGGGTCAATCGACCCCCGGTTGAAGGCACGCAGTCCTGGAGTCGACCGAAGCAGGACTTGGGTCCGTATGAGTCCATGAGAAGGAAGCCAAGATGAACAAGTCCTTGGGTTATATGGTCCCAACCGGCTGTACTTTACATGCAGAATATATAGTAATATATAATTACAATAGGTTTTATACTACTATTCTATGAACTTCAATGTTCTATAAATATGTTCTATATGTTCTATTATTATATGTTCTATTACAGTATGTTCTATTACTATATGTTCTATTACAAAGTATTCTATTAATATATGTTCCATAATAATCAAACAATATTTAAAATACATTAGATGCATTATGGATGCAACAAGTTGGTACAATCTCGCAAGAAATTCTGAAATCTGTGACCTAAAAGTTTGGTTTTGTAACAACTTATTCGAGATGTTTTAACAAATAAACTAGAATTTATTTAATATTACAAATTGTACTTAGAAATTACACCAGAAATTTAATTATATCAGTGAAATATATACCTTAAAGTATAAAAATATAATAAAGTATTAAATACTTAAAGTATAGAAAAGTTATTTTAAATATATGTACATATCAATAATATAAGCATCTAAAAGCATACAAAAGTTTTCGCAAAGTACTCGACTTAATAAATGATAATATAAAATATTAAACCTATTGTGCACAGTGGTCAAAAGAGATTCAGAAACATTGCAATCTTCTCTAGTCATCTCTGAGACCCAGCCTGAATCATATTTTCTCTCTTCATCTTTATAACATCGATAAATAGTCAGCTTCAACAGCTCAAATATCTGAAGTAAATTATGCACAAGATAAATATACCAGTGCTACAAATTATTACAACGTCGTTTAATTCAAAGTAAATGAGAGAACGCAACTTGACAAGCACGTGAAGGCCTAAACGAAACAAAGACATTATACTGTACCGTAAAAATGACTAATTAGCCTGAAAAATGCAAGTTCTCAACAACAAATTCATTTTTAAAATGAATACTGTAAGAGTCCTGTAATAAGTTGAACTTATTTGAAAAAAAAAGAATAATTTATTTTCTAAAATATTAAATATTATATAATTTGATGCACTCTTTAAAAGTGACCTTCATTAAACTTCAATATCTTGAAAATTCTTACAAGACAGTCAATTTTCTACTAGAGAAATGTCACATCGTTTTATACTGCACTTAATTCAATTAATTTATTATATTTTTACTACGGATATAAATGATATTTATACCTGATCAGCGAAGCATTGAAGGCTACTAGCGGAGAGAGCTGTAGCCATAATAAAAGGAGAAAGAGCCTTGGACAGTGAACAACGTTGAACTTCCTACAATTAAAACAACACCCTTTTATTTCTTCTAAGTTTTACTATAACACATAATCACAACAATAACCAGTACTTAATTTTGTCTTCAATGTTGTCTTTTTAAAATTAAAAAATATATTATACCAATCGTATTAATCAATTCAGAGCTTAATAATAATATTACAAATCTCATAATATTACATAAGACAAGCTTTAAGTAATAAAACATTAAATTATTCACATTTAATCGTTATATTATAAGAATAATTCACAAAGAAAGTTACTGAAATGAAACAATTAAACAATAAAAACCTTAAGATATTTGATGAATTCGCGACCGAGATCCTGGTCTTGTTTCATCGCGAATGTGATATGAAGTATAACTGTTCCTTCTACATGATGAAGCTGATCATTTGATTCATTAACATCATTCAGAACATCATTACTGGATAAAAATTATTTATTTATTTATTTCAAAATCTCATGAAATTTATAGCAACACATTAGATAAGGCAGCAAAAGATCAGATCCAGGAATATCAGGTCCCAAGACACTAGTGATATCCCTTCACTGCATAAAAACAAATCATTGCTATACCATGCACATTATACAATAAAATAATGAAGTACAAAAACATTTTAAATCTTTAACTAACACCATATAAAAACAAATATTAATGTCAATTAATGTAATAACAAAAACAACGACATTAGTTTATTCTAAAATGCAAAATACTGCGATTTATTGCGTTATTAAAATATAGCAAATAGATAAACTAACAGACATTAACAAGATAAATTGTTGATGAATTTTTAAGATAATAAATAGAAACGATAATTTAATAAACGTACTCGGATTCAAGATTCTTGTTTTGTTCATCTTTGTCCGAGAAGAAAGTTAAAATTCCTTCTAATACCCGCGTCTTTGGGCCCTAAATAAATGAAATTTTATCATCTTCGTTAATTAGTACAGAGAAAATTATTAATAAAAAATCAGCATTAATTTTAAAGTTCTAATTAGCAATAATTTCGATATAAATTTTTAACACTAATTTAACTTGTTCTGAAATAAAACCATACCAAGAATATATGTAAAATATTATACCAAATTAATATTATTATATAACATTATAATATAATTTACCAAATAGCTATAAATTGCTATATTACAATATAGCAATTTAACGTAATAAAAACACAAAAAGTTAATATGCAGTTAATAGCTTGAACAAGTATGGCAAATAAAAATTCGGTTGACAAACGTTAAACATGAAATTTACTTAGTTGCTTTTAATGTAAAATAAATTTTATGAAATTTATATTACTATTACTATTATTACTAAAGTAATAAAGCGTAACTTTATTATACAGTATTATTAATTATTGCTAAAGAAATAAAGTATTTACTTTAGTAGCGAGTAGCATAAGTTGATAAACCAAGGGAGGCAATTCTTGTAAGTCGACATCTTTCAACATTCGAATGATTTTAGCAATAACAAAATTGAGTTCATCCGATGATAATGCTATATCTTTAAACATAGAAGCCAAGTGAATGACAGTGCTGGAATCCCATCTGAATACAACATCAAAAGAATATATTAAATAATGAAAATAATAAATAATAATTTATTTATTATTATAAATTATTTACGCGTTTTATATAAAAATTGCAGCCAGAAACTTAATGAAGTTTGACTCAATTACTGGAATAAGACATTTATGAAATCGAGACGTGTAAAGTATATTAAAAATTAAAAATAAATAATTAAAATTAAAAATAATCATTTTGAGATATGATATGCAGTAAAAGAAAATGTACTGATCAATTTAAATCTTTTTGTAACAAATTTGCATTTAAATTTATCTAATTTCGCGCTACAATCATTATTATGACTTCTATTAGAATTTAAAATAATAAAAATTCAATTACAAGTTCATTTTCATTTTTAATTGTAAATCAAGACCTGCTAGCACACAGACTGTTGAGTACATGACTCTTATATTCTGAACCTTTCATTTGTCCACCAGCGCTAATTGCAACCGCGTCCCTTGATTCTAATGCAGACAAAATCTTAGGGAACAATTCTAGTGATCTAAAAACAATCAAATTTCATTTATAATTAAATAAATAATACGAATGTCAATAATGTCGATAAAATAAATAGACTTAATCTTCACATTTTAAATGCTTAACCTTTTAAAACAAACGATACAAAATAACTTGATACAAAATCATCACAGTGGTATATTCTTAATTAAAAATATATATGCAAGAAGACTATACAGGTTTATATATTACACAATTATATTTAAAAATTTAATCTAAGATAGAAACAACAGAAAACACATTTTTTTAATAGTTTTGATTGGCAGAAAAGTTTAACTCAAGCGACTAGTATCATAGTTTCACTGATGCAAGGTTTGATCAGTGGCGAGTGTAATAACTGTTATATATTCAAATACAGTTAGATTTTAAAATTTTCGAAGGCATAATCTTCACACAAAGCGTTAAATAACTACGCTTACTTTCCGTTGGCAATGATTCCAGTTTTGATTGCGTCTAAATAATGATCGGCTAATTCTGTTAAACAGTCTGTCGCAAAAACATCCGTCTGAAATAAAAAATTACTTTTTATTTTAACATTGAATTAGATGATTGTGAAAGATATCAAAAGATAAAATTAAGATTGTTACGATTTCTCAAATCTGACAAAAAAACAATATTTCTAAATAGTTATTTAACAGATTCTAATAAATTGTGAGTAACAAATATACAAATTTATTAATAGCATAACAGTAAGTTATTCTGCATCTTTTATTACAATATTTACTATATCTAATTTATATCACTTGCACCATAAATTGCAATTACTAAGAAAAAAACATATGTATCACAGTATACACAAGTATCACTGTATTCAAAGAATATATATATCATCAACTAAAAATATAAATAAAAATCCTATCAACGCACTACCTCCATGAGTAGAAGGCCAAGCAATTCAGCGGTAGGTTTTGAACCCAGTTCCTGTGTCTGTAAAATGCTTATAACATGTTTGAACAACGCGAGACGTCTCACAGAACCACCAGGCAGTGGTGACCCTACAAAGATATTAAAATACTGCCTGTTACAATTACTTTTGCATTTTTAGCTACATAAATAAACCTGTTAAAATAATTCACAACATTGAGGCTGATGTCGTATGCATGTAAAACTTGTTAAATTACAAAATAACTGTTTATATAATAATAGCTGTTTGTTATATTGCACAGTTCTAAATTTACTATTTTGTGAGTTAAATTCTGTTATATTCTTCAATTATGGATACAAAAAGTGACTGACCAAAGAAAATAGCTCGAAGTAGAACAGTTGGATCTCCTTTTCCTCTCAGTATATAACGATCCAACAGAGATGTCAACTAAAATGACAAAATTCATTATATACAATGGCAAAAATACATAGAAAGCATACAGAAATAAAATATTACATTATCAAGAAATAATAATTTAAAATTAATGCAACAGAGTACGAAAACTACAAGAGAAAATTGATGATAAATGCACAGAAAACGAGCAATACAAACGCTGAAAAGTATATTCTTATAATCATACTTAGCAAGATCTTACTTCATCAATTTTCGTTCCATTTAAAAGCAGCTCGAGATCGGATCCCTTCCCTGAGCTAAATAATGAAAGTATCTCTTTATCCATTTCTGATCGTATTCATCTAAAAGTAATTAAGTTTTAATTAAATAATTGTAATCAAATCAATTTTTAATTGTAACGCTAATTACAACTTAAATCGTGTTAAATTCATCATATTTCAGCTAATTTACATCAAATTATGAACATTACAAAAGTTAACTTTACATTTTTTACTTACTTAAATCTCTAACTTATGCTTACTTATCCTCGCTTATCATTGTTTATTTTAAACTAAGATAAACAAAATAAACAGCCAGTTAAAGTAACATAAGTAAAGTTAACTCGAGTTAAACTGAATTAAATTAAAATACAACTAATTTCTAAACATTAAACCATTTTGATACTAAATTTACCAACAAACTCAGCTGATAAAATAGATCGCGCCAAATTATTAAAATCTGGTTCATGCTCTAAATAATCTGGCACATCTTTTCGGCTGAAGATTCTATAGTAATTACTGTTAATTATTGCAATTAGTTAATAATAATTAACTCAATACATTGAGTAGATGGTGCATCAAATTATGTATAAATCATTAGTTTGAGTAGGAATAGTCTTCATATATTGTAGCATTTTAATTGTTATGATTATTCAATTTTATGCGTAATATGAGATTGCTTACTTTTGATTTACAATGCACGGAAGTTGTAACTTATTGAATACATGTTACCTACAGCGAAAAGTGAAACAAATGAGATTCTTCTGATTTATCTTATTGTGAATTCGATGCATATCGTATATTATTGAATGTATGTGATAATGATGATGACGATGACGATAATAAATCGTCCTACGCATTGAGAAAGTAATATCACACCTAGATATAATTATGTTGACTTCATCAATCCTTTCACCCTGTTACCTTCATTTACTGTACTATTATTGATGAGCCTTTGCAAATTCTATACAGACTCATTAAAAAGAGTATAGTATTCATTTTATTAGCTTATTCACTCCGTGTGAATCTTATTGTTAAGCTCTAACTCATTATTGCCTGTTTAAAAAAACAGGCAAAAAGCAAAGAAGCTTTCAAGCAATTTGTAAGCAATCATTTGAGGACGATTGTTTTTTATTGACGTAATTCTTTGTCGATATTCGTTGCGGATCAATCGGTGTCGCAAGGCGATGTGCAAATCGATTGAACGAAGTTTACATAATGAGTTGAGCAAATTTAGGCTCAACCGTTAGTTAGTTCAACGAATGCAAACTTTGATTATTCAACGATAAATTTGAATTGAACCGATTTGCACCCTAGCTTAAATAAATACTATTGCATCGTGCACTGTACTTTTTTCATACAATAAAACGTCTGAAAGATGAACGGAAGTACTCAAAGCTATATAATATACTCTAATACCTTAATCAAGAAAGTAACAGGGAGTTAATGTACCACTGTAACTGACTGTAACTGAAACTTAGCTAACGTTAATTAACAGAAACTCTTTTCTCGTGTAGATTAAGACATAGGCCTATATGACTATTATATAAGCTTTATCCGAAATTCAGACAATAGAGAACATTACGAATAACATAAAGTATTAAAACAGAGGTGTCATTTATTATGGCAGGACGATCAAAAGGTGATATATTTGTGGTAAGTATCCAAACATTCATTTATAACGATAATCTTACTGTGTTCTTACATTTTATTGTATAGGCCTAAAAGCTGCTATGCCAAGATTTTACTCTATCGACATAATAATATAAGAAGTCGATTAGCGAATAGTGTAATCTATATTACGATCACGTAATTGCGCAACAAGTGCTACGTTTACTTTCTTCATGTGTTTGGATTTGACATTTGAAGTATTTGAAATTGAAAACATAATATGTTCTTAAATATTTCTAATCAGTATTTAATTACGTTCTTAACATATCTTTGCAGCATTGAAATGTTCTAGTCTTTTCTCGTAGTCTTTATTGCCTTTTTTCAGAACAGTATTTATTTGCCGTGTCTAAACGAAAAGTATTAAAAA
The DNA here is from genome assembly GCA_034700105.1 of Oconnorella tubifera. NCBI lineage: Eukaryota > Metazoa > Annelida > Clitellata > Enchytraeida > Enchytraeidae > Oconnorella > Oconnorella tubifera. The sequence goes on along the minus strand of JAQIXG010000912.1, from coordinate 6,566 downwards.
TCTTATTTAGTAATTAAGTCCAAAAGTAATTAACATAATTGCTAATTTATGTGGATATACTGTAGGTACAAGATGGATTTTTAACAGCAGTACCAAACGGCGTAGAAAACTCTGTATTTGATCCTTATGTTCAATGGTCGCCGCAAGCTGCGAGCAATGAACCAAAGTTTACTAATTTTAGTCCAACATCTGGGCCTACTAGGTAACAACTGTATAATATTAACGTATTATAAAGTTATTTACTCTATAATAGTCAATTAATTGTCATTTATTACTATTATAGTCAGTAAGTGCTTCGATTGTTCAGATATACAGTGACACAGTTATCAATTAAATATTAATTTCATTGCTGTTATGCCTAAATTGTTATATTTAATTTGAGTTTATTAGTTGCTGTCATATAATTAACATCGTATAATAAACATCATTTGATGTCATTTTAATTCAGAATATTAATATGATATGTCATAGCATAAACTTCGAATATCTAACTTTAAGCAATGTGATAAATATACACTTTTATCGTTTACTGTAAAATTTTGAATAGTCATTAATGAATAATTGAGTATTTTAAAAGTTTAATTAACAAGCAATGTAATAAGTTATAACAATGTTATAAATTATTAATATTTTACTTGAAATATTACTAATTGTACTTATAGAGCTAAATAAGAAATCTAATTACATTGAGCAATCAACTATTTATAGTATTTTTTTCTTTATTTATACATAACCGTTACATTATAATATATTTAAATATGCTCATTTATTTTTGTTTAGTCAAATTAATGAAATTTAAATGGAAGATATGTAGCTATATCATATGTTACGCCCACTTGCATAATAAGTTATTACGAACTTATTGTAAATATTTATCGCAGATAATTCTTAATTAAAAAAATTGAATTTTATGCACGTTCATAATTAAATGATTATTTACATTAGCGCATTCGTGACACTAATAGCATTAAAGCTTTAGCTGTGCATTAACAATACTAATCCCACAAAATATTTAACCGTATTGATCTTACTGATAAGTTAATGACCGTGAACGCCCAATTCACGTTTGTTTACGAGCGCACTAATTTTCGCAAATATTTGCTTGAATGATTTAATCGCATACGAGTTAATAAGATTATATGCCTACCTAAAAAGAATCAGTGAAATTTAGTAATAAATCACTTAAAATTTCACTGTGAAATAGTAATTTTACAGTAATTTTTTTATTGTTGAAAGTCAAGCTTATTGCTGTTAGTATAGTCGTTGCGTTTTAATCAAACAAGAAACTGTAATAAGATTAACATGCGTAAGTAAAATTTCGCCTTGAACGTCTGCTAAATACTGACAAAGAAAGATATAATGTTATCTGGATCCTATAGTATTATACATCGTATACAATATAAAAGATATTATTTAATGCTATCATATATACAACAATAGGAATTACAACTTACAAAGCTACAAAATATTATAAGCTTATTATTGTGTGTATACGTTAAATTGTAATTATAATAGATTAATTTAGTTACTATAAGTTAAGATTATTGCATTCACTTAGAATTCCTGTAGCTGAAACAAATGTGTTAACAATGGAACAGCGTCGGCGGAAATCAATTCGTCTACTTGCCGCCATCATTGTCTGTCTCGCTCTTATTACTATTCTTGCCGGAATCACTATAGCCGCCATCTTGCTTTCAACTGAACTGCTACGGCCTTCAGCTTCCGGAAATTCCAGCTCGGAAACGACCCCTTCATCCGGTATAAATTTAAATGTTATAATCTCTGACGTACTTCTATACGTCACATTATTCATCTATTTAAAAATTAAAATCAATGTACATCAACTAAATCATGGCAATTAGAAAGTTAAATGTGTGAGATACTGCCAACATTTATTATGCTTAAATATACAGAGCAAACGTGATGTGGTTACTCATCAACACTGATATCAAATCTAAGCTGTGTGCTACTATACTTTATCTATCAATTAATGCCAAATAATACTTTTTGCATCCAAAAAATACTCTTAACTTAAACTTTAATTTCATTATATAAATTTGAAGTTTATATAATGAAATAAAAATAAGTAATATTTTAGGGTGGAACCCTTCGATTTCATCGGTTCAAACAACGACCTTGCAGCCAATTGGGTTCTCAACACCAGGCAATATACCTTCCATCGCGTCTAATCCTCTTTCAACACCTACTGGTGTATCAAGCTCTTCTTCCACGACAACAACGCAATCTTTTCAATCATCTCTCAGTACGGTTTTCCAACAATCTTTATCTTCCAGACCTGGTGATATTGCTACGACTGCGTGGGGCGTGAGCTCAACGCGGTCAGCGATACCATCACAACCTTCTTCATGGACATCTATCACAACACAATGGTCAGCAGTGACCAGCAGTTCCCAAGCAAGCTTGACCTCAAGAGGTGTGTCGACAGATTTATCGAAACCAACGAATGTGATATCAACAGCTCCAGCAGCTGTTACGCCAGTTGTAACAACAGCAGCTGGAGCGTCTACTTTATTGGCTGCCAGCTTATCATCATCTACAGCTGCCTCAGCTGGGCTTACAACAGGCGTAGGTGTTCTTACATCATCTCAAATTGTCACATCGACATCATCACCACAAGCTGGATCATCTCAAGGAAGAACTTCGTCAGTTGCACCAGGTCCCTCCTCTACAGTAACGAGTTTTTCAGTTATTCCATCGCAACAAATAACAACGCTATCTACATTAACAAGCCAGTCAGTGGTTTCTTTATCAACAAGTCAAGTGGCTTCATCAACAAGTCAACCGTTCATTATTTCATCCACAGGTCAATCATTTGTTGCTTCATCAACAAGTCAACCACTGGTTGCTTCATCAACAAGTCAACCAGCGGTTGATTCATCAACAAGTCAACCAGCGGTTGATTCATCAACAAGTCAACCATTTATTATTTCACCCACAGGTCAATCATTTGTTGCTTCATCAACAAGTCAACCACTGGCTTCTTCATCAACAACTCAACCTCTGGTTGTTTTATCAACAAGTCAACCATTTTTTATTTCATCAACAAGTCAACCAGTGGTATCTTTATCAACAAATCAAGTGGCTTCATCTACAAGTCAAGCGGCTTCTTCAACGAGTCAAGTGGCTTCATCAACAAGTCAATCAGTGGTTGTTTCGTCAAGAACAACAACATTGCGAACGTCAACAACAACGACAACAACGACAACGACATTGCCAGTTGTCATACCTCCTGGAACACGAACAAGTTTTTCAGGGACTATTGGTTTGGGAGAAAACAACCAACTACAGCAAAACCTGCTTCTACCTGAATCTACATTTTTTTGGGATTATCGAAACTGGGCATGCGGCAATGTGAGTTTTTTGTATATAAAAATTACATTTATAAAAGTTAATTTAATAGTTAATTTAGTTAGTTAAGTTAAATGTGGAAATTTTGATCTTGAATGTGTATTGTTTAGAACTAAATTATGTTTAATTAATATGATCTTGTAAGATACGTATCGATATCGTTTCTGATATTTTTGTAAACTAATATTGTACATGATTACAAACTATCCTAAAACTTTAGAAGTAAATGTATCATGAATAAAGTTTTGTCTTCTTATAGATCAGCAACATTCTACAAGCTGCAGGATTCGATTCATTCCTGACTTGCTCCGTATCAAATTTAAGGTAAGCTTAACTCAACAATATTCAGTGCACTTTATATGTTTGTAATTTTAATCAACTTGACAGCGTAAAATTATGAATCTATGAAAATAAATTAATTTTAAAGTATCATAAGACTGACAAATTATTCTTTATTTCTTACAGCTGTATAATGTGTTATGAGTCTAATTACAACTGTTAAAAACTGTCTCTACATTAACTAAGTTGTAAATATTAAAAAAAATTGTTGAAATTAATCCACAAGGTAGTAAATTAACTAAGTTGTAGAATTTAATCCAAAAGATATTTGTTGCAGACGAAATGATTATGTTCTGGAATATACCATAGAAAATCTCTCAGTGCCGCGAGGGCAAACAACAGCAGCTGCGCTACGCACTGCTAGTACAGCGATTGTGCGAGCATTCTCTGACTCATATGCGTACTCTTCTCTAAGCTTTGACAGATCAGCAGTTAAATTTGTAGATGATAACGGTATAATAATCGATTATATTTATACCTTTTAAAAATTAAAAAATCTATTTCTTTTAAATGTTTTAATTAAACACAGTGTAGGCCTACACAGTTACTCACAGAATGTTGACTGTAAACTAACGTACTTTATAATTTACAGTAAACTTTATTTATTAAAATTTATAAAAAAAAATCTACTTCTTTTAAATGTTTCATACATTTAAAAGATACACACATAATGTTTACTTTAAATAATAAACATTACTTTTTTAAGATAGTTAATCACAAAGATATGAAATTAAATACAGATATCTACAGTTGTAAATAGTTGCAAATACAAATTACAAATAAGTTTCAATCTTGAAATCAAAACCAAATATAACATTGAATCTGATTACTTTTATTTACAAAATGTAAATTCCATACAAATAGATAAATGTGCGTGTGTTTAAACAGGACAAGAGATCAATTTTTGCCCCAGTCGTTCACCGTGTAGAACACAAATTAATTCGGATTGCATGTCTGTGATTGGTGGATATATTTGCGTCTGTACAGACTTGTATCAAATGAACAGCTCGAGTTCCGTTTGCAACGGTTAGTTTTTTTTTATCTCATAATACTAATATTTTAATAGTTAATAAAGATTTAAAAGAGAATAATCTAACTATAAAGATGTAACTTGAAAGATTTGAATGGTAGACAAAATTGAAATATTATATCCTGGCAATTGTTATGTTAGAATCAATATACTTAATTATATTGTTTTTAAATTGTCTTAAATATTATAACATTAATCATTGTTATAATGATATTTTTTTTCTAGCGATGGAAGATTTTCATAATTGCATTAAACGTTAATAAATAAAAACAAAACTATTGTTTCAGCTTGCGGTCCAGGTGCGATGCAATGCAGCGGTGGAGGTTCAACTTGTGTGAAGAAATGTGATGGATATATTGGCTGTGGGGATGACTATAGTGATGAATTGGGATGCGGTCAGCATATATTAAACAAATAGATATATTAAACAAATTCATGTCTAAATAATTATTCTTTCAAGATAAAACATTTACTTATATTTGTCCAAGTTCTATAATTATTTTGACACATTTTATGTTTTATTTCATTTAAGTTTTACTTAGAATTAGTTATCAAAGATACACAGAAAGAAGCAACAGAAAAAGTAAATGAGTAATTCAGTTAGTGATGACTTTTAACATGAGATGTGTTTACAGAGAAATTTGCGAATTTATCCCAATTAATGATATATTTACAGCTACTCAAATCAATAAGCTTGTATTTTTATATCTACTAGAATGTTCAACGAGTCAGTACAGATGCGCCGACAGTGTACTTAACATTTGTAGAGATCAGAGCACGTGGTGTGATGGGACTAGTAATTGCCCTGATGACAGTGATGAAGGTCCAACTTGCAAAACTAGTAAGTCTGGATCGCTATTGTAGAAAAATGTGGGGGGGGGGAATATGAGGGGGTAGGCAGGTTTTGAAATAAAACATGAAAATTCAAGTAACAAATAACACTAACAATTAGGCCTATTCTGACCACTTTTCTTTCTTTTAAGAAAGATAGCTGAACAATTTCATATGAAACAAAATCAAACATTGGAAACTAAGAAAATAAAATATAGATTGTATAGAGTATTGATTGTAAATAAGTTACACGTCTTGAATATTTTGAATTTACAGCTGAATATTTATATTCCATAATTTATATATCAATTAATTTGACCACACAGCAATAATTGATATTGCTTTCTAAGAAATCGTTATTGAAAATATTCAAATATAATTTTTTTTGGGTCAAATCATTTTGTTTTGTAATTATGCAGCCTGTCCAAGAGAATCTATTGGTTTTTGCAAGGCGACTGGAAAATGTTTGTTTCCCATTCATCGCTGCAATTGGTATCAAGATTGTCCTGATGATTTCGATGAAACGAACTGCAGTGAGTCATTTTTATAAAAAGTAATATCTTTAGGAGTCAATTCATATCTTTGAAATGTTTCCAATATTTTATATAATAAAATTAAATTTTGTAATTAAATTATATACTAATTTCTTATCAGATGAATGTTTTATATAATTTATGAATAAATGATATAAAATTTCATTCTTACGAATGAATGTTTTATATAATTTTACACAAATTACATATCGTAAACATTATAACCATTTTAATTTATATGAATGCCAGTATTAAATCAGTAATTTTCTTTAGTTTATTTTGTTAATTTACACGTATTATTTTAGCAAAGTTTTGTTTTGTTTTCCTATCGTACACTGTACTTCTAACGCACCGTACGTTGTCAGATACCTGACAATTGCGAGGTGCGATACCTGACAATTGCGAGGTGCGATACCTGACAATTGCGAGGTGCGATACCTGACAATTGCGAGGTGCGATACCTG